>PVJH01000543.1:0-295266 GCA_004026705.1 Nesogale talazaci | reverse complement strand
TCATAAGGTTTGAAATCAACAAAAGGAAGATGAAGAAAACAATGGTAAGGAACTGAAGGATGACCAACTATTGCAAAAGGAGTGTGTACTGTCCCAGATCAGAGAGGAAATTAGAAATTTCTAGAAACTAAAATAATGAGAACATGACATATCAAAACACCACAAAAGCAGTCACTAGAGGAAGTTTCATAGTAATACATGTTCACATTAAAAAGGAAGAAAGACTTAATATTAATATTCTAGTACAAAATTACAGCAACAAGAACTGAGTCAACAAGATAATGCAACTAATCGCAAAACAATAAGTAATAAAAACTAAGGCTGAGTTTCAAGAGAGGGAAATGTTTTAAAAACTATGGAAAAATTAATGATGCTAAGAGTTGTTCTTTGAAAGGATAAACAGAATCAACAGACCATTGACAAACCTAATCAAAGAAAAGGAGCAAATTTCAGCAGCGATGATGAGGGATAAAAGAGGGGGCATTACAATGGACCCAAAATAAATCAAATGGATAATTACACAGTACTACAAAGGACTGCACTCCAAAGAATTCAACAATTTGGACAACATGGACAAATTCTTGGTAAAACAATCCTTTCCTAGACTATCCCAGATGGACATCAAGAATCTCAACAGACCCAAAGCAATGGAAGAAATACACAAGGTTATCAAGGGAGTACCAACAAAAAAAATTCCCTGGACCAAATGACTTTACGGGATAATTCTGCCAAGCATTCAGGGAAGAACTGACACCAAGTCTACACAAACTCTTCCAGAACAGAGAAAAAGATGGAAAATACCTGAACTCCTTCATTAAAGCTAATATAACACTGATACTGAAACTGGGAAAAATTCCACAAGAATCGAGAACTATAGAGGAATTTCCCTAGTGAACATCAGTACAAAACTCTTCCACAAAATATTTGCCAAAAGAAAGCAAAAATTTATAAAAACAAATAATTCACCATGATCAAATGGAATTCATACCAGGGATACAGGTATAGTTCAACACATAAAAGATCATCAGTATTTTTCACCACACTGAAATTAAAAATCTTAAGAACAATATGATAATATCAACAGATGCTGAAAAATATTTAACAACATCCAATACCAATTCCTATTTAAGACACTCAAGAAGATAGGAATGTAAGGAAAATTCCTCAAAATAAAATAAGCTATATATGGAAATCCACCAGACAATGTGGTAAGCAAAAGACAAGATCAATCCCTCTGAAAAAGGAACCAGACAAGGATGTGCCTTATCCCCACTCCTATTTGACATCATATTGGAAATTGTAGCTAATAGTATAAGGCAAAAAAAAAAAATCAGAGGGATTTGACTGGGGAAGGAAGAAGTGAAACTATTGTCATTTGCAGATGATATGATTTTATACATGGAAAATCCCAAAAGTTCCAGAAGAGGAATACTGGAAGCAATAGAGGAATATGGCAGTGGCAGGTTACAACATCAAAAAACAGAAATCTATCAGACTGCTATATACATTGAACAAGGCCACAAAGATGGTATCCTTCACAATAGCTAAGCACAAATTAAAATATCTAGACTAAAACAAACAAGCAAACAAAAGATCTGCATCAGGAAAACTACAAGACACTAGAAATGGAAACCTCCACAAATGGGATGATAGTCCATGATCATAGGTCAGAAGACTCAACATAGTAAAGATATCAGTTCTATCCAAGGCACTATATAAAGTCAATGATATCCCAATTCAAATACCATCACCCTTCTTCAAATAATTGGAAAAACTGATTACCAACTTCATATGTAGAAGGAAGAAACCCAGAATTAACAGAGAACTCCTAAGAAGAAGGACAAAGGTGAGGACTTGCTTTACCTAATGCTAGAACCTACTATACAGCCACAGTGGTCAAAACAGTGTGGTATAGGTATAATGATAGATATTCACACCAAAGGAAGAGGATTGAAAACCCAGAAATAAAATCATAAGCATACAGACAACTGGTATTTGATAAGTGCCCCCAAAACATCAAATTGGAAGCAAACATCCTCTTCAATACATGGTCCTGGAAAAAAAATGGATACATGGCTGCAAGAAAATGAACCAAGATCTTACCTCACTCCATGCACAAGCATAAACTCAAGGTGGATCGCAGACTACTGTGCAAAACCCAAAACTATTAAGATTATCAACAAAGGAACTGGTACAAAACTTAGAATGCTGACTCAGGGAAGGCATAGGCTATCGGAAACGCAAAGGAGGCACAAGTTGACAAGTGGGATGTACTAAAGATAAAACACTTGTCTACACCAAAAGAATTCAAAAGAGACCACAGAATGGGAAAACATCTTTAACAATCACATATCAGACAAAGATCTTATTACTCAAATCTACAGAACTCTGTTAACTTACAACAATTGTCCACTGAAGGCAAAGGACCTGAACAGAAGTTTCTCAAGGGCAGAAATCCAAATAGTCATAAATAAATGAGAAAATGTCCCAATCCTTAGACATAAGAGAAATGCAAATTAAAACAACTATGAGATACGACCTAACACCCTCAAAGATAGGCCAATTCAAAAAATCAGAAAGTAACAAAGATTGAAGGCCCTGTGGAGAGATAGGAACTCTTGTCCTCTGCTGGTGGACCTGTAGGTAAGTACAACCATTATGGAAATCAACATGGGCAATATTTAAAACAGTTGGAAATTGAGTTACGATATGACCCAACAATCCCCCTACTGGGCATTTGCCCAGAAGAGACAAGAAACAAACCATGGCCAGACATCTGTGTTCCAATGTTCATTGTGGCAAAGTTCTCAATTGCATGGAGTTGGAAAAACACTATTTTTCATCAACAGATGAATGCGTTAAAAAACTGTGGGTACATGCAAACAATGGAGTACTATGTATCCCTAAAAAGCAGTGAAGAACACATAAAGCACCTCACTGCATGGGAAGAACATGGAGAAACTATGCTAAGCAAAGTAAGCCAAGCACAAAAGGACAAGTATAACATGAGTCTGCTGAGGTAAGCTCAAAAGTGCAAATGGAGCATAGGGAAAAAAAAAAAACTAATGTATACATACATTCCTGAGGTCAGGCCCAGGTAATACTGCAGGAGGCCAGACTAGACCCAGGGATACATATCATAGACAACTATAAAGGAGGGGGAAAAGAAGGGTAGCTGGGGAATAGGGCATTAACGCACTTATATCTCCACAGGGAAAGAGGGACCAGACTTCAACCTGGTGCTCTAAGATAAGAATATAACACACTGGTATGAAGCAAGGAACCAATAGAGAGGCCTGAGGGGCCAGAGCCATTATCAACTAAGTGGAAAGCCCCCTCATTTCAGAGGACAGCACTGAAGCTAAGCTTAGGAAGAGAGACATTTTTGATCAGCACACACAGGAGCAAATGAAAGAGGAGAAAAAGAGAGTGGAATACATCTTAGCCCACCAAGCCCTGAGGATGATATTCTTGCTCAGAGCAGAAAATGAACAGAGAGGACCATAGATCTGGTCCTACCACGAGACACGAAGTCCCTCACTGACTCAAAGCCCTACAGGGGACAACAATGAAGACACACTGAAGGAATTGTGCTCATTCTTCTCCACCACACCAAGTCAAAACACTAAGGGAGTACAACAGAACAGCAAGGGGAGCAGAGCAATGAAGTCACCAGGGAACACCAAAAATAGACTGTGGGGCTAGGGCCTAGTGCACCCTCAGACTTCACTTCTATCAACAGATAGACCTTGAACTATTTATAGGGTTTCCTTTTTTTTTTTTTTTTTTTGCCATTTGCTTTTGTTGATGTTATTGTTGAAGTTATTGTTTCATTTTCTATTGTTGCTTTATTTTGTTCAGTTTTGTGTTTGTGCATATTATCTCTGCATTTCTATCTAGATAAGATAGTTGGATAAACAAACTGGAGAAGACAATGGGACAATGTTTCCAGGGGAATGTCAGAGAGGGGAAGGTGGGCTAAAGAAAGTGGGGACTAACAAACCCAGGGTCAGAGGAACAATAAGTGACCAAAAATCAATGGCTAAAGGGAGTAGGAGGTCTGGTAGGGTGTGATCAAGGGTATTATACTAAAACCCAAATGAAGTCTGAACTTGATAGTAGGAAAAGAGAAAATTAAAGGAAATAGAAGAAAGAAGTAGGAAGTATAGGGCATTTATAGAGATCTAAATATAAGCATGTACATATGTAATATATTTATATATGATGATGGGGAAATGAATATATGTACATATATTTATTAGTTTAATATTAAGGAAGCAGATGTACATTGGGCTTCTACTCAAGTATTCCCTCAGCACAAGAACACTGCTCTAATAATCCAGCATTTTGATATGATCACCTTCCTGTCAAGATCTCTGAAGACTAAACAGGTGTATAAGCAAATGTGGTAAAGAAAGCTGGTGGTGCCTGGCTATCAAAATATCTAGCTTCTATGGTCTATAAGGCTTGAGGATAAACAAGCAGCCATCTAGCTAAGAAGCAACAAAGCCCACATGAAAGAAGCACACCAGCCTGTGTGATAATGAGATGCTGATGGGATCAGGTATCAGGCACCAAAGACCCAGAACAAACGCTCATATCACTGTGAATAGGGCTAGGGTTAAGTGGGGGATGGAGAGCAGAGGGTGGGAGTTGGTGATTCAGTTTGAGGATTAAGCCACAGAGAAATGCAAGATACAGTAATACAAGGTATCCATATAATGAAGGAAGGGAAATGATCCCTGTTTACAGATGGCATCATCCTATAAAGAGAATCCCAAAAGAATCCCAGAAAGCTCACTAGAGCTAATGAAAAACATCGTCAAAGTTGAGGATTAAGAGTAGAGGGGTTATAGCAGACACGCTCTCACAAAAACTCCAACAATTAGAATAGAGCCAGCAGAATAATCCCTCCATCAGTAAAAGGAAAGAAATAATAAAAATTAGAGCATATTTGAACCAGTGAGAAGACAAAAAAACAATGCAAAAAATTAATGCAGCAAAAAGTTGGTTCTTTGAAAGGATCAATAAAATTGACAGGCGGGATGAGCCCCGGTGGCGTAGTGGTTGTACGCGGGACTGCGGCCCACTGGGACGGAGGTTCAATTCCAGCAGTGGGGCTGGGCCTCCTACTCCCACCACCGGAGAGCAGTGATGCCTCCCCCCAAAAAATAAATACATAAAATTGACAGGCCACTGGCAAACCTGACCAAAGAAAGGAAAGAACAAGCAACAATAGGATGAGGAATGAAATTGGGGACATCACAACAGACCCTAACGAAATTAAAAGAATTATCACAAAGTACTATGAAAATCTGTACAATCTGGAAGACGTGGATGAACACCTGGAAAAACATTACCTCCCTAGACTGTCCCAGACGCAGGTCAAGGAACTAAACAAACCCATAGCAAGAAAAGAGATAGATATGTTTATCAAGAATATACCAACAAAAAAAGCTCCTGCATCAGATGGCTTCTCTGGGAAATTCTCTAAGGCTTTCAGGGAGGAGTTGGCACCAATCCTCCACAAAATTTTTCAGAGTATAGACAACAGATTTTCGACAAGGGCCCCCAAAGCATCAAATGGGAGGGTGATGCCCTCTTCAACAAATGGTGCTAGAGATAATGGAAATCTACATGTAGAAAAGTGAATCAGGATCTCTACCTCACCCAATGCACAAGAACAAACTTGAGGTGGATCATGGACCTGGAAGTAAAACCACAAACCATCAAAACCATTAGTGAGAGAATCTGGGAAAATCTAAGAATTTTGACCCAGGGAATACAAAGGCTAACTGGATTAGAACAGGATATAAGTACAGGGGAACCTGAAATTGATGAATGGGACTTACTAAGAATAAAACACACAGGTGCAGCAAAGGACTTTACCAAGAGGGGAGCCAGGCAAACGACAGACTGGGAGAGGATTTTTAGCAATGATACAACAGACAAAGGGCTTATAACAAAAATCTACAATACCTTCATTTCCTGCAAGAAGAGTAGACGAGGAAACCCTTTCAAGAAATGGGAAAAATAAATGAAAAGAAGTTTCACTAGGGAGGAGGTCCATAGGGTTAAAAACATATGAGAAAATGCTTCCGCTCACTAGCCATTAGAGAAATGCAGATCAAAACCACATGAGATATCATCTAACACCCGTGAAGCTAGCCCAGATCAGAAAATCAGAGTGTAATAAATGCTGGCGGGGATGTGGTGAAATAGGAACACTTCTATATTGCTGGTGGTCATGTAGATATGTACAGCCACTATGGAGAACAGTCCAGCGAAACTTAATGAAAATGGAAGTTGAGCTACCCTATGATCCAGCTATCCCACTATTGGATATATATCCAGAAGAGACAAGAAATAAACCACAGCCAGTTGTATGCATGCCATTGTTTATTGTAGCACAATTCACAATCGCAAAAAATTGGAAACAATATAATTTTCCATTAGTAGATGAGTGGATCAAAAAACTCTGGCACATACACACAATGAATTACTATGCCTCACTCAAAAGCTCTGACGAGCTCATGAAACACATCTCTGCATGGTAAGAACTGGAGAGAATTATGCTGAGCGAAGTCAGTCTATCATAAAAGGAGAAGTACTGCATGAGCCACCTGAGGTAAGTAGAAACAGTATGGTGAGTACAAAAGAGAAGACTCCTATACCATAACAGTTGATACAAGATATAGGGAGAAGGGGAGTAGGGAGGACCAAACCCAGGGAGGTATACGTTGGGTGCAACACAGTAATGGGAGAAGGATGAGGGGGTGGAGAGCACAGAGAGATAAAAGGGAGTTCGAAAGTGAAAGGGAACGGGGCATTAATCCACCCAGGGGGGGAGTACTGGTCTTGTTTCCACAGAAACCAGAGTGGGCAAGTGGTTCCTACCACGAAGCACCCAATCATGACGACAGCATAGACACATGGAAGGATGCAAGAAGAGAGAGAGCTACGGAGCCAGACACAACCCAGAGGCAGATGGACTCCTTTCCTAGAAGTGGGTGTGGCAGAAAACAGGCTGGTGGAGGGGCCAGCATCCCACACCAACAGGGACAAAGACAAGAAGGGAGGAAGAGGAAGAAAGCTGGTCCAAGCTCCACGCCGACACATGATGCTCAGAGGAATACATCCCTCTGGAGACCCAATGCGCCACAGATAGGACTGAACAAACAATGATTCCTGGGGACATGAGGGAAGGTTGGAGAAGGGGGTGTGGACAAACACATGGATGGGGGTGGGGAAGAAACAAGTGCTCTGGAATCGATGGAAAGGAGGGTGTGAGAGGCCTGGTCAGGAGTAAGCAAGGACAATGAATCTGTGAGGAAGCCCTGAAACGTCAATGAAGGTGGAACATGATGGTGGAGCAGGAGGGAGATGGAAGGAAATAGAGGAAAGAGCTAGAGGACAAAGGGTACTTGCAGAGGCTTAAACATAGGTATGTACATACATAAATACTACTATCTAGAATAAGGTGGGAATAAATTTAAGAACATATCTATAGGCCAAATACTTTGGTAACAAAGTGGACCTTGGCCCTCACCCTGGTGCTCCCTCAATGCAAGAACACTTTGTTATATGAATCTGGTATTCCTCAAGGCTCACTGGCCCAATACAATCACTGAAGTAAAATGGGTGCACAAGCAAATGTGGTGAAGAAAGCTGATGGTGCGCAGCCAACATAAGATGTATCATCTGGGGTCTTAAAAGCCTGAAGATAAACAATAAACCATTTACTTGGGAAGAGACCACACCCACACAGACGAAACATAACAGCCAGCATGGCCACACGGTGGTGAAAGGTCTAGGCAAAACACACATATCACTGTGCCCACTGAGGACATGTGTAGACCTTGTGGTAGCATGAGCCATAGAAGAAGCTCATTTGCCTGTGTGATCATGAGGTGCTGAAACAATCTGGCATCAGGCATCAAAGAACAAAAACTAAAATCAATGGACCAATTGACTCCCGATATCGCTGAAGACAAATGGATAAAGAGGCAAACAGAGTAGGAGAAGCGATGGTGCACAGCTACCAAATGGTTGAATGTCTGGACTCTCAAAGACTTGGAGATAATTGAGTCACGATTCAGCACAGAAACAGCAAAGTCCACATGCAAGAAGCACACCAACATGTGTGATCAAGAGGGGCCGAAGGGAGCAGGTATTGAGCATCAAAGAACAAGAATCACATCATTATGAATGAGGGGGGAAACAGGATGGGGGCCTAAGGCCCACTGGTGGGTAATTAGTCACCCCTTTATAGGGGAGTCACGGGGAGGAAACAGAGCAGTCAAGGGACAGCCGGGCAGTGATGATGCATACAAATCTCCTGTAGTTCCTGAAGCCTTTCTCTCCCCACCAACCATCATGGTCCCAACTCTACCCCCAGAAACCCAGATGGACTGGAGAGGTTTTACTAGTGGAGAGGGGCACTGGAGATGTGGGGAGACCAAGATGGTTGAGCTCCTTTAGGCTGGTGATTAGATTGGAGTTGCTGGAGAGGTGGAGAGAGGGCGGGGTGGAGGGAATTTATGCAAGGGTGAATTCACTCTGACCGAGGATGAGGAATATGAAGAGCCTTGCAGAGGACATTGCAAAGTGAATCATTGAAAATGCAATGATTTAACACCTTGTCATTTGATTTCTCTTTTTACCCATTTTAAAATTGGTCCAGGTTTTTAAATCTTTTCTACTTCCTTTTCTATTGAGGGTTGCCTTGGCTTTATTTTATCATTGTTGTTAGGTTTTATGGTATGTTTTTGCTTTCATCTCTTATTATTGTTTTTGCATGTTTTTCTGTATACAAAAATGTAGTATAGGTACATTGCTGGAGATAAAAACTGAACTAACAGTTTCTTGGTGGTATGGCAGAGAAAGTTGGGGGAAATAGGGAGTTAATAACAAGAACAAGAAAGAAGAAAATGTTCTAAAATTGACTGTGGTAATGATCACAACACTCACAAGTATTGAACTGCATGTTATATGGATTATGTGCCAATAAAATCTTTGTTTAAATAAAAAAAAGAGTATAGGGGTAGCATCTAGCCTGTCAATCTGGAGAAAGACAATGCGACCTTTGTGTGGCCATGACCTCCTCTGAGAATTCTGGGACATCTGGTATTGCCTTCTTGGATAGAGGAGGAACTCATTCATCTTCTGGGAGACACTCAACTAAGAAGGCTCTCTTCCTGAGAGACATCCCTGAGGAAAAGTCACATGGACCCACCCTGATGCAGCCCTGGGTGCTAAGAAGCCATGCAGAAACCCCTGATGGCGCTGAGATGTTTACAATGCCCCTGAATCCAAAGACTATCTACCCACTGGATTGTGATCTTCTACTTTTGGCATCATTGTATGTGTTTTTTGAGTCTGGCTTGGACTTTATAGATTGCTGTCAGACATATAGGCTAATATTGGACATATGCACTTGATCTGGACTGGGTTGGGATGTTTTCTTCTTGTACTATTGCTCTTTGTATAAAGCTCTCTCTTATTTACATATGTGTATTTATGAATTTGTTTCTCTAGTCTACCCAACTAATCCAAGGTCCAAAGTTAATTTGTAGGCAATTGGACATCTTACAGAAGGGTCATGGGCTAGTCAGGGTGCAGTATAGCAATGATGAAACATACAGCATTCTTCTGGTTCTTTAATGCTTCATCATCCCAACTATTATGACCTTAATTTTACCTTAAAAATCTGGCTTGAGCAGGTACATGGGTACAGATAAGATCTGGAGACACAGGGAATCCAGGACAAGTAAATCCTTCAGAACCATAAACGAGAGCAGCGATTCCAAGAGGATAAAGAGAAGATGGGGGAGAAAGGGGGAACCTATCACAATTAGCTACTTATAACTCCTTCCCAGGGGGATGAACAAAAGATAGGTGGTGAAGAGGGACATTGAAGATGGAAAAATAATGATTTATTTTTTAAAAAAAAGAATAGTGTAGAATTCTTCAGAGAATCTATATAAATATGTAAACTACCTTCAGAAATATATAAATTTAGAAGGTGAAATGTTATCAGTAGATGCACCTTCTGATTTTTTTGTTAAATGAAAGTTTCTATGATGTTTAATCATTATTATTTGACTTACCCTTGCATACAATACATTGTCTTTTTTTCAATTGCTAATATTTCCATAGAGAAAAATGAATACATTGATCAAAGTTAAAGCAAGAAATGAGATGCAGAGTCCCTTCCATTTTCCAAACCGCCCCCCCCCCCATCCCCGAGATCACCCTGCCGATAGAGAACATATATTTCTCTATTTTCTGCCATGTGGTAACAATAGCATCTTCAATCAAACAATCAAAACTCATTGCCAGAGTCAAGGTTTACACATAGCGATCCTCTTGTGGATTTCTGAGGCTGTAACAGTTTACAAGAGTAGAAAGTCTAGTCTTTCCCCTGCAGCGTTACTGGTGGATTTGAACTGCTGACCACACACGTATATTTTTCTGATTTTGGAGAAAAGTATATAAAATGTTATTTACTGTTACCAACTATTCAAATTTCTAAAATCTAATTTCCATATGCTTTATCATTGCCTGTAAAGTAGCTCAAAATAAATGGAGCTACATCATAGTCTCATGTGTAAGTCAAGTTTTTCAGCACATTTTTATGCAGTTTTTGTGATAAAATTAGGTGCCTCGGTTGATATTCGGGTCAGCTTATACTCAAGTATGTGCGGTAATCCAAGGTCTCCATTTGAAATGGCATAGTATTCCAAGGTTGGTCCACCAGAGTCTGTGGAACAATTGCTCAGAGGAGCACGTCAATACCATGAGGTTCCTTATCCTCATCAAGCCTGTGTCTATGGGACCATGAGACAGATTGATGAGTAGACTGACTTCCTGGTCTACACAAGCAAAAGCTATGAGTCCACATGGTTGAGAGACTGAAGGCCAAAGTGAGATATGACTGTTGGCTATGAGGGGTAGTCTGAGGACCAGTGACAACTATATTTACTGCTTACTGATCCTGACTTCTAGTAATGTAGTAACTTCTCAAGATTGGTAAAACTTTCATTTGGAATAACTAATACTAGACTCATTCCAAAGAGTAGGATCTTAAAGATATCCCAAATGTCCAATTCCTAACTAATTAGATAGCAAATACATAAACAGAATAGCTAGCTAGATAGAAAGGTAGAGAGATATACAGACAGATGGAAGGTATCTTATGTATTTCTAATGTACAAAAACAAGAATGAAGTTACACAAGCAAGAAGTCAAATTAGAATCACCCTCAATATATTCAGACAGATATTCAAGTCTAAGGTCTTTCTATTTGAGCAAGTATTGACTGAATACAGAGAAAGGAAGTGTGGAGGGAAGGTAATGGTGACAACAAAGTAAGCAGTGATTATGTGTCTGACAGCTCTGGAAGTACTCACTAGTTGCAGTGATATATTATTTTCATGATGTTATTTGTTTGACTGTAATGTTTGCACTATTTAGTCTCCTTGAGTTCACGACCTTTCTAGAGTTTCCCTCTTTAGCTTTGCCTTGTTCTTATTCTCTGTTTTCAATCTCTTCTTTTGTGATGCTGAGTTACAAATCATTCCACACTAACAGAAGAGGGCTAATTGAAGTGAGTCCTGAAGAGACTGTAACCTATAAAACGTACGAATGTTGTGTATGTTAGGCAGCACAATAGAGAATCTTCCCATATTAGCAATTATTTTTGAAATTTCAATTAAAGCAGTTAATCACTGAGAACAAAGAAAATTTAAAAATTAGTGGGATTTTGACCTAATTATCTCTACACTAAAATTAATCTCAAAGAAGCAATAATACTGAATTAAGCAAATTCAATTAAGTCACTCTTAAACTGAACTTATTTCTATTTTTTAATGAATTTAGTCACAGATATTATTCATTTGATGAAAATTGCAGCAAATGCACATAGAATCCAGAGTTATTTACAACAGTTTAACTAGGATAAAACATAAGTGAAACTACATAAGGAAAGTATTGTTTTACACTGTCTGAATGCTCGCTTAGTTCTCTGGTCATTGAAAAGCCCATACTTTAGTGCCAAGTATCGTCTATCTCAGTTTACTGTCACTTTTAGTATTTCTGAATAAATACCTAATGCTATAGATGGATTTTTAAACTTATTTTCTAAATTTGTACCTTATTAGCTTTCTATTACCTTCAAATAATGCAACGGGATATCAAGAAGAAGTAATTCGAAACTCATAATAAATTTTTCAAAAGAAATTGAAATGGTCCCTTGTTTAATTCATAACTTTGAAGTATGAGGTGAAGTTTCAAAGGCAGTGGAGACATAATACAGAGAAAGTATGACGAGTTTTTCAAAGTTTTGACTTTGAAATGTTCAGATAATGCACAATATTAAATGAGTCATATGCAGTTCTCTTGCTTTATTATACCACAAACCATGCATCAGTGTTTAGCACATGATACATTTATAAAAACATATTTAATTGTAAAATAAAGATTAGGATTGCAATACTGTCCATATATTGACTGTATACCATATTTTACATAGGAATTGTGGTGGAAGGGTGGATTTTGTGTTGGACTACTAATCATGAATTCGGCAATTTGAAATCACCAATTACTTGACCATTGTGGTTTTCTGCTCTTGTAAAACTTTAGTTTCTAAAAGAGAAGTTCAGAGAACAAAGGATGCATTTACTGGGTAAATCTGCTACACGAGACCTCTCTAAAGTGTTGGAAAGATTCTTTGTGATTTCTTTGAGGACTAAAGTACATTTGACTAAAGTCGTATTTGGTGCTTCCAACTGCCTCGTATGCATGTGAAAGTTGGATATTGAATTAGGAAAATGAAACTAAAATGCATGCATTGAATTATGATGCTGGCAAAGAATATTGAAAATACCATAAACTTCCAAAAGAACCAAAAAACATGTCTCTGAAGAAGTACACTCAGAAGGTTTTTTAGAGAAAGGATGATAAGACATTGTCTTAAATACTTTAAACAGGGCTGAGCCCCGGTGGTGTAGTGGTTGAGTGCGGGACTGCAGCCCACTGGCTTGGCGGTTCAAACCCAGCAGCAGCAAGGCTGGGTAGCTCCCACAACCACCAGAGGGTAGTGATGCCCCCCCCCCCAAAATAAAATAAAAAAAACAACTTTAAACATATTGTCAGGGGACAGCAGTCCCTGGAGAAGGATATCATGTCTGGTAAAATGGAAGGGCAGTTGAAAAGAGGAAGACCCTCAACAAGATGGGCAGACATACTGACTCTAGCAATGAACTAAAAAATATATATATATATATATATTATGAGCATCAGGGAGGACTGTATTTCATTCTGTTGTACATCGGGCCATTATAGGTTGTAACCAGAAGAATGACACCTAACTAAATTTTACATGATCCTACAGATACATCAAATCCTTAAAACATAGTCTAAGCAGATGGTAATTTATTAGTATGCAAAACACATAACCTTAACATATATGAAACATGAAAATGTGAAAAATAAAGAATCTTTAAAAATGTGGAATGTGGAATAAAGGGGGAAATATCAGTCACTTGAAAACCTTTTAGCACCACATCTGGAGAACAACATTTCTATTGGTGTTGTGAATCAGAATCACCTCAAAATCCACATAACAATTCTTATCAATAAGTTTATGCTACCAGGAGAGGAACAATTTGGGGCAAAAAAGGTTAAGAATAGCTGTACAACTTACAACATATAATCAATGTCACTGAACTGTACTTGTGCATGTAGAAATTGTTGAATGTGTATGTATTCTGCTGAGAATATCCCCAAAAGCAACAGCAAAAGGATAAATTGTAACTAAATTTTATTTATTAATTATTAATAAAGATCAATTAATAAAGTAAATGAAAATTTTTCTTAATTTATTCATTTAGAGATGTATCAAATAACATCCCAAAATAGTTTTCTCGTGGTCATCTGTTCCATGAACTCAATCCAAAACAATGAAAATATACAAGGAGGTAGTTTGCACTCTGCAATGATTGCCCAGAAAATGGGTTCAAATCTAGCCTACATTTGTCAAGACATGAGTTCTGGTGGAGAGATTTATCTATCTGGAGAGCATGACTACTTTGAATACATACTGTATATATCCTGTTAGGGCTAGCTGTGGCTCTGCCTTATTCTTCATAGGCATTCTGCATTACCAGAAGTTCGGATATAGCCAGTCACAACACTGGATGATTACCAAGGAAGTAATAAATATAATAATAAATAAAAAAGTATCTAACTGTTTCAATCAAGACCTTTATTCAAGATTCAGATCCTGTCTTCTCACAACTCTTCCTCTAAATCTTCTTGCAAAATATCTGTCAATACTGTATCTTGGTTCTCTTTATTTTTGTTATCCAGGGCTACCTAAAGTCCCGGGTGGTATAGTGGATTATATATTGGACAGCTAACTGCCAGGTTAGGCAGCTTTAAACTACAGTGCAATCCCAAGGGAGTAAAATGAGGCATTCTTATCTACTAAAGATTACACTCTTGGGAATTCGCAGGAGTTGTTCTACTCTGTTCTACAGGGGAACTATCAGTCAGAATCAACTCAATGGCAGGGAGAGTTCTAGAGAGGTGCCAACAAGCTCATTTAAACTCCGATGAATCCATGTATTAGAAAAAACAAAGGCTGATCCTGGGCTAGCCTCACAATTGTCACTCTTTTTGAATCCTTTATTGTACCTAGAGTCTAGCTATCTCTTTGAGGGTCTTCATAGCTCCTCGTTATAAAAGCTTGATGTCTTTTCCAGGGAAGTCAATCCTGAAATTATGTCTAAATTAGTTAAGACAAAGTTTTGCCTTCCTTGCTTCTAAAGAGCCTTCTGGCTATGGTTCTTGTAAGATTTTTTTGGTTCTTCTAGCAGTTCTTTGAATTTTTAATATTCCTCATCAGCCCCATTATTCAAATGCATCAATCCTCATCTGACCTTTCATACTCTGTAGCTTACACATGAATACGAGGTGATGAAAATACTTTGGTCTATGGTAGGCATACCATCATTCTTAAAGTGATACCTTTGCTTTCAGATTCTTCGAAGTTCTCTTAAGCAACACAAAGAGCGTTGGTGGCATAGTGGTTTCAAATTTGGCTGCAATCCACAAGGTCAGAAGTTCAAAACCACCTGCACTCTGTGGCAGATTAGTCTCAGCATCTCCAGGGGCAGGGCTACACTGTCCTATTGGGGCGCTGTGAGTTGGAATAGACTCAATAGGTGTGAGTGTGAGTGAATGTGCAGCAGAATTGACCAGTGAACTACATCATTTAATTTTGGGGGGGGCATCACTGCCCCCTGGTGATGAGAGTAGGAGGCCCAGTCTTGCTCCTGGAGAGCTCTGCTGGATTTGAACCTCCAACCCAGTGGGCCGCAGTCCCACACACAACCACTATGCCACCGGTGCTCAGGCCTAATTTCTTAACAGCTTCATCTATGAGGGTTCATTGTGGATCCCTAGAAAATGAAAATTTTCACAACTTTAATCTTCAGGCACAGTAATGTCCTTAAATTAAGTAAGGATGGTTTCTCTGGAAAATATTTTCTAGTATCCCTATGTGAAATTGCCTTTTATTACCAATTCTCTAGTCTACTTTCCTGCTTTATTTATTTTTTTATCATGACTTGTTGTCTTCTTATATATAAGCTATTTTATTTAATTTTTATTGCTTATTGTCACCTTTTTTTTCATTAGACTTATTCACAACTGCATCCAGACCCCCAAAAGAAACCTGACAAAGTCAATCTGTATTTGCTGAATCTAAGAATGAAACAATTATGAATGCTCAACTTTGATGTTTCTCAGAATTCACCTACCAAAAAGAAAATCTCTTTTTTTCCATTTCAGATTGTTTTTTCAAGGAACTCTGATGACTCATCTGTTAAGGGATCTGCTCCCAATCAAAAGCTTGGTGGTTCAAACTCGCCCACGCGAGAAAGATGAAAACCCAGGAAAAACACCCCTGACAGCTCTACAGTGTCAGTGTAAACGTGAGCCAGAGTCAAATCAAAGCCTTCCACAATTTCCTTCAAAATTCTAGTTGTACATTTGTAATAATTAATATCAAAAGTATAATTATTAATGAACACAGCCCAGAAAAATCCTTGACAAAATAGTATTAAATAAATTAAGGGGGAAAGAGAGGAAAACAATAAAAACCAAAAGCATCCCTAGAAATTCAAACCTTCTTCTTATTGCCAACACATGACAGGTGGTAGTGAATGAAAATTCCTTCAGTTTTCAGGTCTTCTCATTACAACGCAAAACGACTAAAGGGAGTACCACATTTTTTAATATAACTGCTAACAAAAGAACAATTTTTTCAACCAAAATTACATACATGAGACTGGAAGTTAGAATTTCAAAATATATTTAGGATATAATTTAATCCATAACAAGTATAAATTTATTCTCTAAAAGATATATTAGCATATATCTCTCAATCTACATTTTATATACTTAGAGAAATATTAGCAATTTTCATATTAACACAGAGAAACAGTTGACCATGGACCACTGTAGGAACTGGAGGAGGGAAAAGAGTGCTCATTAACTATTTTTATATCATTTCACTATCTCTTGCTTAACAAACTAGGGAATCTTTAATGACAATAGGTGTTTCTTGGTTTGGGGAACTTGAATCCCCTTCTTTTAAAAAACGTTTTATTATAGTTTGGGTGAAAGTTTACAGAGAAAATTAGTTTATGATTCTACAACTGATACCCATTTTGTTTGGTGAGATTAATTGTAATCCCACCAATGTAATCATAATCTTTGTACTTTCTATGTGGGTTCTCTGTTTCTACTTGTCCTTCCTCTCTAATCATTCTTCCCTTCTGAATTTGGTTTTGGGTAAAAACTTCCCTTTTGACTTTGTGCGGTTGAATTTTCTGTGAGTGTATCGACCTCACAGGTACAGTCCATTCGCTAGATAAGCTTTTTATTAAATGGCTAGAGCGCTATCCCTTAGTGAGTGGCTTTAAGTAACAAGTGCTTAGATAAATTTAGTAGTGTTTCCATTTTTGAGGTGAGAAGAAAACAGTTCTATGATAAATTTCATTTTTCAGACATCTTTGAAGTTTCAGATATATTGAAAGTTATCAAATGAATACTAAAATTAGAAAATGTTAATGACTTTTTAAATCAAAGAGACAATAATTTCTATATATGAGCAGGGGCAGTGAATTATTTAATGTGTACCTTCTAGCTAAAGTCTCTAAATCTCAGGTCTAGTATGGATGGGGAAAACTACTGGCAGCCATATGAGCAGTAGGAACAAGAAATCTATTTACCAACAAGAACCAGGGGTTGAACTTGTCCTCTGGACCCAGATTCCTGAGCCGTGAGCCTCCTGGATCCAGAAGACAACCATAACATCACAGGAGCAGGAGCAAAACCAAGAGGCAGAGCATGGAAGAGGGTGGTGGGCTCCCTACCTAGGGAGGAAGTAGAGCTGAGCGCTTTTGTACAGGCTTATGGAGTAGGTGTCTCTGGACACTTCATTGAGAGAGTTGCGCTTGCTGTCTCACAGAAGTACAACCGAGTGTCTGAAGATCAAAATTTACAAGTGGTGTGGCCCTTTGTAAAGTTATTAGCAGACCTGAAAGAATTTTGTAATACATCCCAATAAAAAACTATCTTGAGCATTTATTACTGGTATTGAAACTTATTAATTTCCAGAACAAACCATTCCATCATGAATTTTGTCTGAGTTTTGTAGCCATTGCAATAGAGTTTTAAACCCAGAGAATTAAAATAGAGAATGTTAAGTAAGATAACACAATATTCATGATCTATTTTAATTATACTTAATTGCAAGTTTATATACCATTAAATGTTGTTATTGATGGCTATTACGAATTTTCAAACTAGAAATAAAAAGTCACTCCATAAAAAGTGATTTTCTCTCAGAGATGTTTCATGATGATAGAAAAGCTGTCCCTCAAACAGTAGTTGTTACAATCCCCATCTACATCATGGTAGTGAAGTCATGAAGAATTTGTTTGACAAATATTTCACCTACTTATTTGAGAATGCCAGTTTTTTTAGTTGTCTATTGTTCCCTCCTAATTGTATACAGAAACAGTCCTTTATGAGTGGGAATCCTAACTTAAAATTAGAGGTTAGAATTTATCAGCTGTTCAGTGAGAGCTTTGGAAGACAAAAGGGGAAGTTTTAGCCTTTACTATGTGGTGGTTAATAGTCAGAGTTTATTCTATAACAGTGAGCTTGGTGTGTAACCCGATAACATTCTAATTGTATTGAAGGACATCTCAATGTATATATACTCACATATAATTATAAGGCTATGTTTTTGGAGGACAAAACTAGAAGGTTCTCTAATGTCCTTTAAGACAATTAAGACCCCTCAGGAGTCTAGAGAACCTGAAGCATGAATCTGTGTGCTCCTTGGAGACAATTGCAGCTCACACATGTAATTGGGGAGCATAGGCAATAGGAGGTAGCTCTTAAGAATTGAAATTCTGTTTTGTAACTTCTCTAGTTGAAATTACATGATCTTTACGAACGGGCAAGCTTGAAAAAATGACCACATATTCCTGATGAAATTAATCAATACCTAATTATCTTGGAGCTGTAAATGGTTATCTTTGGCTGACATGCCTACAGAATGTGTTTTCTTCTGTCGATAAAAGCCAACAAATCAGAAATCTAGCTTAAGGAAGGTTATGATAGAACACAAAAAGCTCACCCTCATTTTTACACTTAGCTATTTCTGATTTATGGTATTTATGCCACTTGAATAGGAAAAATAAACAGTTTGGACCTTACAAATATAATTGGAAAATAGTAACAAGCAAATAATATCTAAAACCACAGAAGATATAACACTAAAAAATTCAGTGGAATTCAGGACATTAACCAATCAACTCCTCAGCAATTTAAAAAATACATATTACAACCTTAGCTTCAAGAATATAATTTAAATATCACATGTTGGCCTACTTTGTTTATCTATGCGAAACTTAGGATTCACTGATTATAGTTTATTCTTATAAGTGGCACCTTATATTTATATGTATATCTAAGGCATATTTTCTCACTTGCTGGAACTTTTTACTCTATCATGGGTATGAGCAGAACCCTTCTGAGTCCTTAATGGATCTCTTACACTCACAGTGAAACTTCCTCTCCAAGGACAGCCCTTTAATGATTTACTAGTGGTAGAGCATGAAGTCCTTTACACTGCTTAACTCAGTGAATAACTTAGACACACCACCTGAGTTCTCAAACTCCTTGAAAAGTTGGCAACTGTGAAATATTTTTTATGTGACTGCATCATAAAAGATCCACAGATTGGCCTTCCTCAACCAATTCTACTGTCTTCCTTCTGCAGAAATTTTGATCTTAAGAAGCCCATTAATTAGCCTCCTTATGAATATCTCATCAGCTTGTTTCCCAGGAAATGCAAACTACAATATCATTCAAACAAAAATGCACACTCATTTTTAAATAATGTCATGAAAACAATATTGATTGTAGTAGCATATCTCACACATGTGAAAAACACCACAAAATTAGAATTAGAGGGAAATAAGAAAACAAGCAAAAAACCACACTGCTCAATTTAAGCTCCTTTAAGATCTATAACTGTGGAAGTAACTGCCCATTGAAATCCTACCTTTTGATGTTCTCAAATACCAAAAATTTCATCTGCACCAATAGGAATCTGTTAAAACTTACCTACTTCTGATGTTCTTTGTAAATGTACTGCTTTCCTTGATATCATTGTTAGTCTCTTTTCAAATTAGATACCTGATTTTTTCCATGCTTCTATCATCTAATATAAATAGATAAGCAATAAAATATGAAGAAAGTATGAGGTGGATGAGCAGTGCAATGAAATGTAACAATATTTGAATTACTGGCTCCCTGAGAAGGAAGAAACAAACAAACCTATAAATAAAATAGTAATGGAATTCTTGGAAGAAAGTTTCCCTGTTATCAGGAAGGAGGAGAAAATATTCATCCAGGAGGCAGAGAGGACATTACTTAGATTAAACCTGCTCAAAAACATGTCAAGACATATAGTAGCCCAATTATCCAACTTCAAAGAAAAGGAGAGGATCATGAGAGATAGAAAAGCAATCACATATAAATTAAACAGATAAAATAAGCTCAGACATCTCTACAGAGACCATGCATGAAAGAAGAAATTGAACCATCATATTCTGAATGTTAAAAGATATCTGCAGCCCAAGAATCCTTTAACCAGCCAAGCTTTTCAACATATTTAAAGGATAAATAAAAGTTTCCTCAAATAAAGAAATATTTAGAGGATACATAAAAACAAAACCAGCATTACAAAAAATACTATCTCTTTCTTTATGGGCAGAAAACTAACAACAGTTGCACATGACCATGACATCACCACAGGATGTAACAAGACCCATGGACCAAAGTATGGAAAACAGTACCCAAAACATCTCAGATTTAATAGGGAAACAAAGAAAAGAATAAACTCATCACATCCATACACCACCCTATAAACAGGGAAGAAAGGAAAATGTCAAAGACAAATAATAAGAGATGACACTGTCCAATCTGCAATTATATTTACTACAGTGAATGTTAACCAGATACCTATAAAAAGACAAAGAATAGCAGACTGAATGAGACCACAAGCTCCATGGATTGCTATCTTTAAGAGACACATCTCAGGCTGAACCCCAGTGGCATAGTGGTTGAGTGTGGCACTGTGGCCCACAGGCTCGGTGGTTCAAGTCCAGCTGTAGCTCTCTGGGAGCAAGGTTGAGTAGTTCCCACGACCCCCAGAGGGCAGTGGTGGACCCCCCAAAACAAAAATAAAATAAAAAAATAAGAGACACATCTCAAATTCACAAACAAAAACAGGATATGAGTCAAGAGTTGGTAAAAAAAAATTTAACAAATTAAATGCAATTAAAAAAAAGCAGATATGGCAATATTAATCTCTAACAAAGTAGAACCTAAGGTTCACAATAATGAGACACAGAATGGGATTACATAATGCTCAAGGGGATAATAGACCAAAAACACATACCATCATCAACATATTTGCTTAATGAAACATCTTTGAAATTCACCCATCAAATCTTCAAAGAGATGAAATGAAAAATCACTAGATCAATAATTATACTAGGTAATTTCAATACAATACTCTCAAAGAAATTAAGATCAACAGGTAAGAAACTCATTAAAGAAGCAGAATTGCTGATGAAGACAATCAGTCAACTTGACCTCACAGATAAATATAGAGCTCTTTATCCATCAGCAAAAAACAAACAACACCCCCCTCATGCACACACACACACACACACACATTCTTCTTCAAGGCACATGGCCATTTGCTGGGACATAAAGGTTTTTGAAAAGGTTAACAAATTCTACAAAGCTCTATCAAAATAAACAAAGGAAAAGAAAAGGCAAGCATCAATATCAAGAAATAGGTTTGAAACAGGAAATCATTGTAAACTCTAATGAAATAAAAAGATTAATAGCTCAGTACCATGAAATACTGAATGATAACAAATTCACTAACTTGAAGGATATGGGAAAATAACTAGAAAAACAGTCTCCATAAATCATCACATATGGACATTAAGTACTTGAGCAGACACTTAGCAAAAGAAGAAATAGATAAAACAATGCTTCTCAACTTTCCTAATGCTGCAGCTCTTTAATACAGATCTTCAGATTGTGCTTACACCCAACTATAACATTATTTTTGTTGCTACTCCACAACTGTAATTTTGCTACTGTGATGAATCAGACAATCACTGTGAAAGAGTCGTTAGATCCCCCAACGTGTCACGACTCAAAGGTTGAGCACTGCTGAGATAAAGTTATCAAGAAACTAGCTACTAAGAAAAGCTCCAATCCAGATAGCTTCACAGGGGAATTGAACCAATCATTTAAAGAGCTGGCACCAATCCTACATAAACTCTTTCAGAAAATAAAAAGGAACATCAAACTCCCAAACTCATTCTATGAAGCTAGAATAACCCTGCCACCAAAACCAGGCAAAGACCCCACAAAGATAGAGAACTACAGACTGATAAATCTCATAAATATGAATGCAAAAATCCTCAACAAAATCTTGGCCAATAGGCTCCAACAATATATCAAAATAATAATAATAATAATAATAATAATAATAATTAATAATAACTCAGCATGACCAAGTGGGATTCATACCAGGAAAGCAGGGATGGTTGAACATTAGAGAAATAACATAATCCATCATATTAATAAGAAAAAGGACAAGAGCCATCTGCTCTTATAAATTAAGGTGGAAACAGTATTTGATAATATCTAAGACCCATTCCTAATAAAAACTCTCAAGAGAATTCAAAGGGAAAATTCTCAATACACTAAAGGCCATATACTAAAGACCAATAACTAATGTTATACTCAGTGGAGAAAATCTGAAAACATTTCCACTAAATAAGGGAACCCAGCAAGTATGTCCCATATCCCCACTTTTATTCAACATTGCTCTTGAAGTCCTAGCCCATGCCGTAAGAAAATGGCAAGAGATCCAGGATGTACAATTTGTAAAGAAGAAATGAAATTAACACTATTTGCAGATGAAAATATTTTTTATCTTGAGAATATCAAGTTGTCTACAATGGGACTACTGGAAACAACAGAGAAGTGTTTGGCAGTATAGCAGGACACAAGATTAACAAGAAGAAATCTATTGGGTTCCTATACATCAGTAATGGGAATATCAAAAAATATATCAAAGAAACAGTCCCAATCCCAATAGCCATGTAGAAACTGAAATATTAGGAATAGACCAAATAATAAAAATAAAGATCTATATGAAGAAAACTACAGAACATTACTACACAAAACCATAAGAGATCTACATAAATGAAGGAACATCCCATTTTTGTGGATTGGAACACTCAATATTGTGAAAATGTCAACATTACTTGACATACTATACAGATTCAATGTAATCCTGATCCAATGTGTGACAACCATTAATACAGCCCAGTTTAAAAAAAAAGAAGAAAAAATATTGGAGAGGGTGTAGTGAGATAGTGTGATAAGAACACAGATCAAGATAGGACTTGCAAATACATACAGTTACTATGGAAGATGATATGGCAACACCTAAAATAGATGGAAATTGAACTACCTTATGACCCAACAATACCATTACTGGGCATATATGCAAAATAAATAAGAAACAGATTGCAAGTAGACATTTGCTCCCCCATACTCATCATAGCCCACTTCACAATAGCAAGAAACTGAAAACACTCTAAATTCCCATCAGTAGAAGACTGGATAAAAGCCTCTGGTATGTACACACAATAGAATACTACATGTCCCTAAAAAATGGCAATGGAGTCATGAAATACCTCAACCCATGGAGTGATCTGGAAGACATTATGTTGAGTGAAGTTAGGCAAGTACTAAAGGAGAACCACTGTGGTAGGTATATGCAGCAGAACAGCAGAAGCTCAAGGTTGCAGGTCATCCAGTCTTCTGGCCAGGGACCAAACAGCCTGGTAAAGATTAGTGCCAATGAACCACACACCAGCCACTGCAGGTAAGTATAGTGTAGGTCACATGGTCAAAGTCACCTCATGATATCTGGGATCAAATGGGCAGGGAAGATGGAATACACACTGTTTGGTGAATGGTAGCCATGTGGATCTGAAGTTCCCCAGAGAGGGATGCAACCCTGTCAGAGTTATGAGGTTTGTTGAAGGGAGGGATAGTGCAAAGGTGGGGAGAGGGAATGGTTAAGTTTGGGGGAACAGAGGTGCATGTCTGTTGAGGGCAATGGGAGGGATGGTTGACCTCCAGGTGGAAGGAGGAGAGATAGAGAATGCTCTTGGGAACATTAGATAGGGAGGATCTTTAGTGGAATTCATTGGATGTACAGAAATGATCTAGGCATCAGGGGGTAGCCAAGAGCCAAGACTAGGTGCTATAAAACATTTTGGCTCTGAGTCCTGCACCTTTGGGGTACAGGCATGCTCCAAAAGTTGCACCAGGAAGTACCCCTACAGGAACTCCACTGGGTGAACTCTACTCTACCTCAGACACATTATAACATGAGGACTTAAGCTGGAAAACACATGATCTCGGAGGAAACAGATGACAGATGTATCAACAGTGGTGTACTGACCCCAGAAGCTATATATTTGAGAGCTGGGCACCATCAGCTTTCTTCACCACACTTGCTTATGTACCTGCCATGCGTTCAGCAATTGTGTCGGGAAGGTGAACATCATAGAATGTAAGTTTAATAGAACAAAGTGTTCTTGCATTGAGGGAGTACTTGAGTAGAGGTACAAAGTCCATCTGCTACTTTAATATTAACTCTATCAATATATGCACATATATCTATTCCCTATCCCTCATCCCTCAAAAGAGTAATGTACTGTTGGTTGGCGGACAAATAAGTTCTTGCTACATATATGTGCTGTATGCCATATTAAAAGGCATATTATTCCAGCAGTCATATGGTTGCCATTATGCTCTGTTTTGTTTTTCTTGTGTATATTATAGTGTATCTCATAGGTACAACACCATTTGGAGTCACTCTCTTGGAGCTGTGTTTTTTGTTTCTCTGTTTATGAAACCCAGGGACATTAAGCTTATAGGAAAAGAAAACATGAAGAGATTTGGGGGTGAACGAGATACAGGGAGGGGTTGGGGAGATAATGACCACTTCCTCCTGTCCATTCCCTCTCTCCACTTTCATGTGCCTCTCCCTTCAACAAGCTTCATAACTCTGACAGGTTTGCATCCCTCTCTGGGGCACTTCATCTCAGATCCACATGGCTACCACTTTCCAATAATGCCAAGTTCAGGAGGGAAAAGTATGTGTGGAGATGGTTATGGAAGCAAGTATAGAATTAGGTCTGATATGACTGAACTAGGGAGTGCTGTGCCATGTATGAATTCCTAAGTTACAGCACTTAAAAAAAAAAGAATAGATCCAAGAATGAGTTCTGGGTTCACAGTACACCCTAGCTTCAATTTAATAACTGTTATTTCTTGCATCTTGGTCTTGCTACATACTCAGCTGCTTGAAATGATCACTGAAGATAAGGGCGATACAGGAAAGTGTGGTGAAGAAAGTGAATGGCAATCAGTCACAATAGGGTCTGGAGTCTAAAAGTGTTATATACAAACAAGCAGTCATCTAAGCAAATAGTCAATTAAGTACACAAAAAATAAGCACCCCAGCTTGTACCACCCAAAGATAACAATTACAACATTGAAATATAGTTAAGAGGAAAATATCAGAGCTAAAATAATGAACATTCAATTTGGTGAAGACTATGGAGGATAGTGGAAACCCAAAATCCATCTGCAGAGTAGCTAGTCAGACCAAGCCACTGGCAGATCTGTTCTCATTAAAGGCAAGAAGTCCAAAACAGTCTTACTATGAGGGAAAGACCATTGTAATCTTGGTTATGCTAGATGAAACTGGATAATTGATTAGTTGACTTCCCTTTAGATAAGAAGTGAATTAGTCCTGAGTATTCCATGACAGTGCCTTTTTGAATGCTGATGTAGGTCTTCTCTTTCTTATGCATTATTTGTATTTTTGTTTTTATACTAATAAAATCACTCTTATTACCTTAGTGCAATTTGTTTTTCATTGTTTTCTGTGGGATTCCCCAGCTATGACGCACTGGAAGAGGGTTGCATACTGATAATAACTGATATAAGGTGTTCTCGAGAATGCAGGGGTGGGGATGGGCAAAAGGGAGGGAGAACGGGATTGTAGAGTAAAGAATGAAGTCTGGAGAGAACACTAGAACAGATCATTCTTGAACAACTCATTTTAAAGGTAATTTAAACATGTTCTCAGATAAGGTATGATAGAGATTATATAATTCCATCTGATTTGATTGAACAATTGAACTATTTAATTGCATGGTATATAAATTATGTGCCAAGAAAAAATGTTGGGGACAAATAATAAAGTCCCTGTTTTCTGCCTTAAAATTCAGTTACCTTTAGGCAGCACAAAAACATTTTTGTCAGCTTAATTCTCCACTGAAATATTGATTTCTTGAAAAACTTAATATCCTATGCAGAGGATCTTTTTAGGCTATCATATATCCATGTCTATGAACCCCAAAGAACTATGGAATAGTGATACACTGCACTGTATATTTCTATAAAATTAAATTTTTACAAGAGAGTTGCTAAGAGGAAAATTCGACACTGCCGAATGACAGGAGGAACATCACAAAGATAAGTAGGCATAGATCCACAAGGCTTTGAGGGGCTGGGGACTTTTGGCTTACCACAAAAGCCAAGAGTGAAGGCCGGCTAAGGTTTGACCTTAGCCTTGCTCTGGTTTCAGCCAAGGCAGGTATCAATTGGAGCTGGCACAAGGGCTTTATCTCAAAATAGTCACAGCTTGCTACCAGCTTGGGATTAAACCCTTGTAGCCCCTTTGTCAGGGATTGGCACTCAGCTATATTGTTACTTTCGGTAACAATATACCCCTCTATACCCCTACAGTATCACCAGGTGTAGGTCTTTGGTGGTTTTCTTTTGGGTCTCCTCCAGTTCCTCTCACATGCCATTGTGGACCGCCAAACCATTCCCCTTGGCCTAGAGCACTTGTGCCTGCTCTAGCCAGCTGGGAGAGCTCAAACCTGTGCAGTGTAGCCCAAGGATGGGACAGATGGAATATCCCACCCTCTACCAGGGGATATTCCACCCAACTTTCCCCAGGGAATTCCCATCTGTGTGACTGGGGGACCTCTTATCTGTCCTCTGTGGTCCCACATGACTGAGGGGACTTTCTTCCACCTGCCTTAATCCCTCAGCTAACATTGGTCAACATTCCACGCTACTGTGGGAACCTCGACCCAACCTCCACAATGATCTACCTGCCCAGGACAATTCCTTCTACTCTTCATGGTGCTCTACACAAAAGCAGGCAACCCACAAGCCTTCTGCGGCAACTCCACTTGCAGCGGGCACAACTGTGCGCCCTCTGTGGTACCCCAAGCTGCCTTGGGCCATACCATTACAGCTTCTTGTGAGATTATATGGTACAGCACCATCCTTATGGGTCCACAACAATCCAACCAGTTTCTCCTGAGAGGATCAGCCAATATGCCCTCAAAATAATGGAATACTGCTCGACTATGGAAAGAGTGATGCCTTAGGAAGATAAAGTGGCAGACTAATTCCTTAGTGAAATTAGCCATAGGCAGTTAAAAAATCATTCCTTCAAGTCTCCCAGAGAAAGCCAGTGCTCTTCAGCTCCCTGGAAATTGGCACCTGATCCTCTAAAACAAGGCAATGCAAGGAGAATTAGACACATGATCTCAATAAAGCATGATAAACAACAACAAAAAAGAGAAACAAAAGGGAACAGCACAAGATCTCCTAAACCTAATGACATCCTAAGAAGCAGACATTGATATGCCACAGAAAGAATTTTCAGAATGCTGTTTTGAGTCACACAGGATATGAGGGAAACAATGCATAAAAGGATGAAATGACAGAGGAGATAAAGTCCATGCACCAAAGAGAAGAGGTTACAGATGAGACAACAAAAACTAACAACAGACTCATGGACTTTGTGAATCAACTGGAGGAAGCAGAAAAATGCACCAGTGACCTAGAGGACAGCCAAGCAGAATTTCATAAATAGGAACAAATATCTAATAAGATCATTAGAGAAAGTGAAGAAAATGTGAGAGCTATGGCTGATGCAATGAAGAAGAACATCAGAATACTCGAATTACTGGAGGCAGATACAACAAAGAAGTCATATGCAACGATAGTCACAGAATTTTTGGAGAAAAATTTCCCTAGCTTAATGAAGGAAAACCAGGCAACCATTCAGGAGGCTGAAAGAAAACCAACTAGACTGAATCCCTAGAAGTCACCAAGGCACGCAATGGCTAAACTATCCAACTTTGAGGAAAAGGAGAAAATCATAAGAGCAGATAGGGGAAAATAAACAACCACATATAAAAGTTCCCAAATATGAATATACTCATACCTATCAGCAGATACTATGAAGAAGAGGAGAGAGTGGAGGAATATAATCCAGAAATTGAAGGAAAATAACACAAAATCAGGAATACTCTATGCATCCAAATTATCTATCAAGATAGATGAAGACACAAGAGTTTTCCCAGATAAGGAAAAACTCAAAGAATATGTTATCAGAAACCCAGCCCTACAAAAGATCCTTGCTGATCTAGTATGGGCAGAAGGACAGCACTTACCAAGCATAAATAAGAGACTGCTACAGAGAAAAATCTCACACACAGGGCAACAAAGAGACAGCAGCCCGCAAGATAGGTTTTGCTTAACGTTAGAAAGAAGTCAAGAGTGATCCATTCTCAGAAACACATGCACAACACACTGAGGAGAAAGGGAAGTAGAGAAGCACCCAATGCAAAAGGTATAAGATGATGGATATAATAACCCTAAACACTAATGGACTGAACTCATCATTAAAAGACTGAGGCTAGCAGACTGGCTTAGAAAACACAACCCATCAATCGTCTGCCTAAAGGAGACACATATCAAGACTACAGTCAAAAATAGGGTGAGAATCAAAGACTGGAGAAAGACAAACCAAGCAAAGAGCAATTAAAAAAAAGAAGGGGTAGCAATCCTGATCTTGGATAAAATTAATCTTAAGGTGCAAATTAGAAAATGGGGGACACTATTTAATGCTCAATGTAATAGTAGACAAAGAACAAGTACTCATTTTAAATAGATATATTCCCGAGTGAGAGACCCATTGAATACATCAACCAAACACTACAAAAGACAACAAAAGGAAATCACGGGCTCAACATTTATAGAGGGCGACCTAAATATACTGCTCTTGGAGAAAGATAGATCACAGAGAAAGAAACTCTACAAGGAGGTTAGAGATATACACACTGCAATTAGACAATTTGACTTCATAAATATCTACAGAGTTTTGCATTCAAATACAAAAAATTCACATTCTTTTCAAGTCCACATGCCCCATATATAAAGTGACCAGACATTTTAACAATTTAACATCCTGCAGCATTTTATAATTAAAATAAATACATTGCAATACTATTTTTGCATTCTATGAAAATTTTTGTTGGTCCATATAGACCAAATTTTTAATCAAGAACCCTCCTCCCCTGTCCCCTGGTCAGTGGTGTCACTTGAAATCTGGTCACTTTACGTATGTGAAGATGGACTACATGCTAGGGCATAAGGCGAATCGACATAAATTTAAGCACATTGATATCAGATCTCTCTCTCTGATTGCTGTGCCATCAGTCTTGAAATCAACAAAAGGAAGATGCAGAAACAAGTTCAAGTAATTGGAGAATGAATAAATATCTAATGCAAAAGGGTTGTGTACTGGCCCAGATCTGAGATGAAATCTGGAAATTTCTAGAAGCCAATGAGAATGAAAACACAACATATCAAAACTTATGGGACACAGAAAAGGCAGTTATCAGAGGAAGCTTCATAGCAATACATGCAAAACTGAAAAGAATCTCATAAATGTTATGCTGGCACAAAATTTACAACAACTAGAGCAGAGTCAATAGGGCAAACCTACTAATAGCAAAAGGAAAGAAATAGTAAAAATCAGGGTTGAGATTCAGGAGAGGGAAAATAAAGCAATGGAAAAACTAAA
Organism: Nesogale talazaci; assembly: GCA_004026705.1. Lineage (NCBI taxonomy): Eukaryota > Metazoa > Chordata > Mammalia > Afrosoricida > Tenrecidae > Nesogale > Nesogale talazaci. The sequence continues at coordinate 265,604 of PVJH01000543.1, read as the reverse complement.
TGCTGCTAAAAGTGAGTTCTTTGAAAGGATAAACAAAATTGACAAACCGCTGGTAGACTTATCCAAAGAAAAGAGGGAACAAATTTCAATAGCAAAAATGAGGGATGGAAGAGGGAACATTAAAACTGACCCTAATGAAATCAGAAGGATAATTGCACAGTATTTCGAAGGACTGTACTCCATGGAATTCAACAACGTGGAAGACATAGACACATTTTTGGAAAAACAGTCCCTCCCTCGACTATCCCCGATGAATGTCAAGAATCTCAATAGACACATAGCAAAAGAATAAATAGGCAAGGTTATCAAGGGATTACCAACAACAACAACAAAATACCTTGGACCAGATGGCATTACACAAGAATTCTGCTGAACATTCAGGGAAGAACTGACACCAATCCTACACAAACTCTTCCAAAACACAGAAAAAGATGGAAAACTCCCAAAATCCTTCTATGAAGCTATTATAACACTGATGCTAAAACTGGGCAAGAATCCCATAAGAATCAAGAACTACAGACCAATATCCCTAATGAACATCAATGCAAAAATCCTTATTAAAATACTGGCAATAGAATGCAAAAATATATCAAACAAACAGATCACCATGGTAAAGTGGGGGGTCATACCTGGGATGTAGAGATATTTTAACATATGAAAGATCATTAGTATCATTTGGCCACATTGAAATGACACACTATAATAAACACATGGTAATATTGATAGATGGGGAAAAGGCATTCGACAACATCCAACACCAATTCCTGTTTAAGACACTCAAGAAGATAAGAATGGAGGGAACATTCCTCAAGACAATACAAGTTATATATAGAAAATCAACAGCTAACATGGTAGTCAATGGAAAAATAATAATACAATCCCATTGAAAAGGGGGATCATACAAAGATGCCCCTTTTCCCCACTCTTATTTAATATTGTATAGGAGATTTTAGCTAACAGCATAAGGCAGAGGAAATACAACAAATATATTCATTCCCCTGAAGAAGGAAAAGGTGAAACTATCACTATTTGCAGATGATATGATTTTATATTTGGAAAATCCTAAAAGCTCCATAAAGGGAGTACTGGAGGTAAAAGAGGAATATGGCAAGTGGCATGATACAAGATCAACAAACAGAAATCTCTTGGACAGCTATACACATCAGATTAGACCACAGAAGAGGAGATGAAAAAGGTGATACCCTTCACAATAGCACAAACTGAAATATCTAGGGATATATTTGACTAAAAGAACAAAAGACCTATGTGATGAAACTCAGAACACTATTACAAAAAACCAAGAGTGATCTCAACGAAAGGAAGAATATCCCATGCTCCTGGATTTGAATACTAAACATAGCAAATATGACAGTTTTACCCAAGGCAATATGTAAATTTAATGCATTTCCAATACAATTACCCTCACCAGTAGTGAGAGTGACAGTACCAAGATGGTGGAGGGAAGGTAGAGTAGAAAGGGGGAACCAATTATAAGGATCTACATATAACCTCCTCCCTGGGGTATAGAACACAGGGAAGTGGGTATAGGGAAACATCTGAGTGTATAAGATATATTAAAATAATAGTAATTTATAAATTATCAAGGGTTCATGAGGAAAAGGGAGTGGTCAGCGAGGGGAAGAATGAGGTACTAATACCATGGGTTTAAGTTGAATGAAAAAGTTTTGAGAATTATGATAGCATTAAATATACAAATGTGCTTTGCATACTATGAATAGATGTATGGTTTATGTATGGTTTAAAAATTCAGTTTTCATTTACAATTGGTTTATATTTTTATAATTTGCATTATACATTTTATTAAGGCAAATGTATACTGTTTTATTATTTATATTTATGCCAAGGAATATTAACCAATCATTGCATCCAATAAATAAATATACACTTCTACATATTCACTACTGGTGCTAAAGGGATTATCTATCCTGGATGCCCCATGTTTCTGGTTCTTATCTGTACCAGTATACATCCTCTGGTATAGCCAGATTTATAAGGTAGAATTGGGATCCTTATAGTGGGAGATAGGAAGCATTTAAGAACTAGAAGAAAATTGAAAGTTTCATCATTGCTACACTGTACACAGACTGGCTCATCTCCTCCCCACAGCCCTTCTATAAGGGGATTTCGCTTCACCTACAGATGGGTTTTCGGTCTCCCATCTGTACTCCCCCTCATTAGTAATGACATAATTTTTAGCTCTTTGATGCCTATTTTCTTAAATACAATCTCATGACATTTTTCTGTATTTCTATTTCCTAAAATAACTCTTAGAAATAAACTATAATGTGTTGGGGCAGGTTTGCTAGAGAAACAGATCCAGAGATAATCATACAGACATAAGCAGCTTTATATCAAGAAGTAATCTTATATCAGGAAAACATTTCTGTCCAGTCCAAACTAAATCTATTAGCTTGATGCAGTTTAAGGCCCTCTTGTGACTCACACAGTCGTAAGCAATGATGCCAAATGCAACCCTACCAGGTGAGTGAAAAGTCTTGTGGATCTAATGGCAGTGGATGCATCTCCAGGGCACTGGCAGATCTCAGTGTCACTCCTCAACAGGAAGGTGAAGACAGGGGCGGAGGAGGGGGGGGAAGTTTCCAGGATTCTCCCTATGAGAAAGCCACACCCACAAAGTACTATCAGGCTATGACCTGATTGACAGGATAAACTTCACTCTACACTTCTATTTAGTCTAGTTTACACAAAATTATGTACGTACCACATATAAGAAATGGAAAATCCGAGAAGGTACTTTCTGTGCATATTATTTTATACTAATATTATTTCTACTCATCAAAAATAACAAAAATTTGGACAAGGGAGGGGGGGAGAAAAAAATAACAAAAATTCTTGTATGTTTAAAAACAAAGTGTTCCAGAATTGCATTGCTCTCACAAGATCTTTCTTCACTTAGGTAATTATTTTTTCATCTATGATATGCCATATATGCTGCTGTTTTCCCGTTAATTTTCTTCACGAAATTTAATTATATACAAAACTGCTATTTCACTGTGAAAATTAAGAGCAAGCCCTGCTAATCTGTAAATTGTTTTTATTAGTTTGGTGTAATTATAAAAATAATAATGCATCATAGAAAGAGAATTAAATTACCATTAAAATATTTCTCTAGCATTCTTTTCTTTTTTTAGCATTTTTTTGGGCGGGGCATCACTGCCTCTGATGGTCACGGGCGCTACCCAGTGCTGCTCCTGAGAGCCGCCGCTGATTTTGAACCGCCAAGCCCACGGGCTGCAGTCCCGCACTCAACCACTCATGCCACCGGGCTCAGCCCCATTCTTTTCTTAAGAAGCATCATTAATGTATCATGGCAGTAACTGTCATATTCTAGTATTTGGTTTACTGTTCCAAAAAATTATAAATACCTGAGTATTGCATGCTTTTTAATATTAAAATATTGCAATTTGTAGTTCAAGATTGCTTTATAGTTAATGATACTGTTTTCTTTAACAGGAAAAGATATAGCGCCATAGACTTCTAACTATGCTTTGCAAATTCATTATCTTGGCAGATTATATATATGTATAATCATGTATTAATATATATGTACATATATTTGTGGCAAAATTTTGGAAATGTGATAACCAAACATCCATAGATTTGTTAGGGTTTAGCAAAAATATGAAGGATAAAGAAAGGTGATATACCATGTATACTGCAATATTTGTTTTACTTGTACTTCTATTCTCACTCATAATACTGTTTTTGTTAGGTTTCTATGACTTGGTTCCGACTCCCATGGAACCATATTCAATGTATGACATTGTCTATAACAAGACAAAACACTGTCCAGTTGTGCATTACCCTCAGCTATAATATGAGTTTTGTACTCGTCATAGTAGCTACTGAGTCGATCCGTGTCATTGAAGGGCTTCTTCATGTACTCTGATCGTTCACGTTACCAAATACGATATCCTTCTGTAAGGACTGATCTCTCCTATTGATAATCTATTCAAACTACTTGGGTGAAGACTTGCCCTCCTAGTTCCTGTACTTCTTTCAAAATCAATTTATTAATTCTTTTGGCAGTCCATAGTACTTCTAATAGTCTTCACCAGGATCATAATTGAAAAACACTCACACCTCTTCAGTCTTCCTTTTTCAATGGTCAGCTATTATATGCATATGACTAACAATTTGATGGTTTGAGTCAGAAGTACCTGAGTCAAAAGTGACAGATCTTCTTTTTATCACATAAAAGAAGTCTCCAGATATCTAAATAACACAACACGCCATTTAATTTATTAAATGCTCTTCTATAAGGATTGATTGTGAATCCAATTAGACTTAAGTTTCACAATTTCATGGTTTTCTGTTTTACATGATATTCCTTGCTGATCGAGCTATGAGGATTTTTATTTGCTTCATTTTGTGGTGTAATCCATACTGAAGGCTGTGTTTTTTGATCTTCATCAGTAAATATTTCAAGTCCTCTTCTATTCAGCAAGACAGTTGTGCTATTTGCATATGACACAGCTAATGATCCCTTTTCCAATATTGAGGCCACATTCTTTTTCACATGTTCTAACTTGTAGGATCAATTGGGGCAGACTTTGTCCTATAGAGCAGCTATGTGTTAGTATCAACTCGATGGCATTGAAAGAATTAGTGAGGATCAATTGTTAAATGTACAGATTGCACCTGTTTCTTGAAAGCATATAGCCCTGTTGAGTATCTTTCTTTATACTTAGTATCCCCTTGTTCTCGTCTATGTAAAGTACCACATAAATTCAAATGCATGTTCTGGAATTCTTAGTCTCTACAAATTTATCCATAGGCTGTTATAATCCTCAAAATCAGATGTCTTTTTATAGGAAATAAAATCCAAAGAAACATCTTTCTAGCATTCTCTACTTTCCTCACTCCACATTCTCTTTTGAATCCAGCTTTAAATTCATAATTTCATCCACATCTTTAATTTCAATTGCACTTTGAAAAAGCAGCTCTTTTTTTCACTTCCATCATGTAAGGTTGTATCAGTTACATAGAGGACCTTGTTACTAACCCTTCATGCAGTTCTGATACGCTAATCTTCACATACCCATTTCTCTGATTAATTGCACGGCATACATATTAAATATGTATGAGAGAAGATACAATCCTGTTGCACACATTTATCAATTTCAAACCGTGAACTATGCCCCTGTTCTGTTTGCACAAGTGATTCTTAATCCATGTACAAATTCATCAGGTGTACAATGAAGTGTTCTGAATGGAATTCCCCTTCTATCAAGTTTACCCAGAGTTTCTTATGACCTACTGAGTTGAATGCTTTAACACTGTCAAAAAAATACACGTAAACATCTTTTTGGTTTTCTCTCCTTTCAAAGATCCTTTAGCCAAGACCCATGTGGCATCAGCAATGATATCCCTTGTTCTAACTCCTCTTTTACATCCAACTTGAACCTCTAACAGGAGAGCTAATGTACTGCTGCAAATGTTGCAGCATGATATTTAGCAAATTTTTACTTTAAAAAAAATAGATTTTATTGGAGATTCATATAGTTGTTATATCCATCCATCCATCCATCCATCCATCCATCCATCCATCCATCCATCCATATGTCAAGTACATTTGTACATTTGTTGCTCTCATCATTTTCTTTCTACTTGAGTCCTTGGTATCAGCTCCTCATTTTTTCTCTCCCTCATCCATCCTCCCTGCCTCATGAATATTTGATGATTTAGAAATTATTATTTTCTCATGTCTTACACTAATCAATGTCTCCCTTCATCCACTTTTCTGCTGTCCATATCCAGGGAAGGTGCTATATGTAGATCACTGTGATCGATTCTCCACCCCTCTTCCCCCCACATACACCTTTCTCTTCCCTTCCTGGCATCGCCACTCTCAATATTACTCCTGAGGGGTTTTTCTGTCCTGGATTTCCTGTGATTCCAGCTCTTGCTGTACATGCTGTTGCCTAGCCAGATTTGAAAGGTAGATTGGGGATCATGATAGTTGGGGAGAGGAAGCATTAAAGATCTAGAGGAAAGTTGTATGATTCATCAATGTGCACTGCATCCTGACTGGCTTGTCTCATCCTTGAACCCTTCAGTACGGGGATGTCCTGTTGTCTACAGACGGGCTTTGGGTCTCTACTCTGCACTCACCCTCATTTGCATTGATGTGATTTTTTTTGTTCTGGGTCTTTGATTCCTGATACTTGATCCCATCGACCTCATGATCACCCAGGCTAGTGTGTCTTTTCTATGTGGACTTTGTTGCTTCTCAACTCGATGACCACCTATTTATCTTCAAGCTTTTAAGACCCCAGATGCTATATTTTTGGTTGATGGGCACTGTGAGCTTTCTTCATCACATTTGCTATGCACCCATTTCTTCTTCAGTGATTGTGTTGGGAAAAGGAGTATCTTTGAATGCCAGGTTATTCGAACAAAGTGTTCTTGCACTGAGGGAGTAAAGGCCTAATGGCTGCGTACTACCTTGATTCTTAACACAGATCTATCTCCCTATCATTATATGTAAATATACTGGGTATTGTACATTTCTGTATTCCCGTCTCCATAAATGCCCTTTGCCTCCTAGTTTTTTTTTCTGTTTCCTTTTACTTTTCTCCCTTCCCACTATCATGTTAGGTCTTCATTTGGGTTTCAGTAATCCCTCCTGGTTATGTTACCCTTGATCAGGCCCTACCAGGCATTCTATACTCTCCTCTCCACTGATTTTAGATCACTCGCTGTTCCTTTGTCCCTGGGTGTGTTAACTGCCACTTCCTTTCCCCAACATCCCTCTCTTAGGCCCTCCCCCCGCTCCCCCCGGAACCGTTAGTCCCTCAAATTTTACTTTCATGTGATGTCAGAGATAATGGTCTTTAAATTGAGCATTCTGTCACCTCTCTTTGGAATAGGCACAGTTATTGATCTTTTCCAGCCAGCTGCCCAAGTAGCTGTCTTCCAAATTTCCAGGCATAAAGGAATGAGTGCTGTCATTTTTTTATCCACTTGCTAAACATTTCATGTATAGTCTATCAATTCTTGGAGTTTTGTCTTGCTAATACTTTCAGTGCAGCTTGAACTTACTTCAACACCACTGATTCTTTGAACATATGCTACCTCTTGAAATGATATTCTGTTGAATAACTCTTTTTGGTACAGACTTTGTATACCTGTCTGTCATTTATTGCGGCCTCCTGCACCAATTCAATATTTGTTAGAAAAGGCTTGTACTTTCTCTTAATCATAAAGTAGCTAAAGCAAAAGGAAGAAATTAAGTGAAATTGCACTATTAAAAACTTTAAATTTGTTTGGAAAATGATCTTTAAGGAGAATTCAACTAATGGCAATAAGAAAGGCATGATGATTTAATATGTCAGTCAATTTATTATATGCTGATTTCAAATTAGAAGTTTTAGAAAAGAATATCCATGTTAAAAATTAAAATATGTATAGTAGATTTTAAGAAAAATATTCAGAATAATCATATATTTTGACTAGCCAAACTAGCTTAAAATTTTTTTAATGACATCATTATATAATAATAAATTTAAATAAAATTTCAAATTTTAAAATAAAGCTACTAATATAGAATTATCATAATAGATATGTGATATATCTGGATAAAGATCCAGGAAAGCTCACTGCCTATCTACCTATCCATCTATCTTTTTTCTTTTCTTTCTCTTGTTTCTTATTATATATATTTACTTATTTCAGACTTTCTGCTTAATTTATACAACCATTGAAAGATATAGAATTCCTAGAAAGCCCAGATTTAGCTTTATCAACCAAATTCAACCTTTCTTCTCACCCCCTTCAAATGTCTTTTATCCATAGGTAATTTCATTATTATTTTTATTGCATATGTTTCTTTTACAAAAATTACCAAAAGTGTATTTCATATTTTTTCTCATTTCTTTCTTAAAATAAAATTCCATAGACTATTGCACATTAGCTTCTCCCTTATCTTATTAATAACACTTTGACTATCGGAGTGTGGTTGAAATAATAAAAATGATCTATTATTTGATGTAATTCCCTATTGTTGGGAGTATCAAGGTTATCCAAATGGTAGCTAGGCCTCTAAATAAAAGTTTTGCAATTCAAGTCTACTCCAAAATACCTCAGTAGTACAGTCTGAAAAATGTAAGTTTTAAAAATCAACCATTGGGAACCTTCTGGAACAAAGATCTACTGTGACATATGGGATTTCCACATGTTGGAAATAATTAAAGATGTGTCTGGCTATATAAGTGATCCTATATAAATATCTCATACTGAACTTAATAATTTTACAAAGCAAAGTCATCATACAAAGGCTGTATATAAAAATCATCATAAAAGAAGCAATGTATACACATAAAAGCAAAATGATCAATTAGCTATATCAAATGCAAATACACTATACCCTGGTGTTTACTTACATATTGAAAAAATGTTTACTATTATAAGTAAAATTTAACTAAACTTGTAGCTTATTTGAAGATTTTTTTCTCATTCTAAAAATGTTTTATGTCAAGAACAAATTTTACTAATAAAATGTGGTCAGGAAGTACACTTTAGGGTCTTCATTGGTCACTGGGTGGGCTTATAGGTAATTCTGGTGAAAGTTACTTTGGGGATAAACACTATTGTCTTTTTAAACATCACTGAAAAAGAAAATTAAGAGTCAAAATTAGACACAAAATCAATCATGTTCAGTAATTTGAATTTGTAAGTGGAGATTTGTAATAGCTATTTCTTGTCGGTAATTCTGTGTTGTCATTGTGGTAATTAGTAACAAGTATTGCTTTTAAACAATTGTAAGGTTTCCTATAATACGGTCCAGGTCATACTTTTTGTTTGTTTGTTTGTTTGGGCATCACTGCTCTCAGGTGGTGGGAGTAGGAGGTCCAGCCCCACTGCTGAAATTGAACCTCCATCCCAGTGGGCCTCTGTCCCACGCACAACCACTACGCCACCAGGGCTCAGCCCCAGGTCATACTTTCTAGAATCTATGTTGCTGTATCCAGTCAAATGCAATGACTTGTTGTGCTTTTATGAGAACTTTCTGGCCCAGTTTGTTATTCTCACAAAATGATTGGTTAGTATGAATTGGTTGTTTAAGAAAAATATTCAGGGTAATTATGCATTTTGGTTTAGTAAAATATTAGAGAGTTCACTATTTGCAGAAGCTATTTGCAAGGATTGGTCAGTTTGACATTCACATTAGTGATTAACAAAGCCTGGTGAACTTTGTGTCTTGGGTAACCTAATTTCTCCCGGTGGTTGGTTTTATGTGAGTGAACTGTGGACCCACCCAAAGAGAATGGGAACCTTAGAATGTGTAAATTCAGATGTTAACCTCTTGATTAACAAGAGTCTGTGGGGTTGAGCCCTGGTGACATAGTGGTTGTGTGCAGGACTGCAACCCACTGGGTTGGCGGTTCAAATCCAGTAGCAGCTCTCTAGGAGCCAGGGCCTCCTAAGCCCACCAGAGGGCAGTGATGGTCCCCTACTGCCCCAAAAAACAAGAGCCTGGAGAGGAGAGTATCCTTCAGACCTTTGTCTGAGAACTTCCTAGATCAAACTGAAAAAAAAAAAAAGGCTCACACTGAACTGGTGGCATGGAGCTAATAACCTTGAAAATGCAGACAAATGATGGCACACACAGAGCTGAGACTGTAGGTGAAGCACAGGTGGAAGTACCTGCCAAATTTAATGATGGTGGTGCTGGATTAATTGGTCAATGGAGTGGAAATGGATACTTCTGGCAAGAAGGCAGTAAAGAAGCAGAGGCATTTCTCACATATATCATATGATAAACTATCATAAAATTGTTCGACTCACGAGTGGCATAAGGGCTATATCCAGCATTAGTAGAGAGAAGGAGAATCTTAGCCTACCTTAAGCCTAGATGGACTGCCACAGACAGTTTAGGTAGACCTCCACCCTTCATCTTTCTTGAGCCTCATTTGATAGCAACTATCTCTCCCATACCACTCTACTTATGCCGTGGGTTCAATAATGAATTGAAATCACCATGCAGAACTCACAGGTAATATTTATGATTGTGGGGGGGTGATTAGGGCAGTTAGTAGCTATATGCTAAGACCAGAAAGTCTTATAAGGATAGTTTTGGGTTGGCAGCAGCACCTTTTCTCGGCCTCCCTCAGGCACATCTTTTTATTCCTTGCCCTCTTAGCCACGCAGCCTCCTAGGCTCTGCCCTGTTCAGGCAAATATACTAGAGCTCTTTTAGCACTGCTAAGGGACCAGATGGCACTCTATTTTATCAGATAACTTCCTACAAGAAGACAGCTTTCTCCTATCTGGAGCCAGGAAGCTGCCACTCTTCATGGTCTTGTGGGCTCTAGCACCTCTGCTATCTCCTTCACTTCAAGTAAGCGTCTTTCAAGTGCTTGACTAGTGGCTCGTCTTTCTTGATGGCTATGGTATTTCTCTGGTCCTTCGATGAGAGGGCTGACATTTATACCCAGTGTCATAACAAAATGAATCCATCTTTGAGTTAGAGTCCTCTGCACCTTAATTGCATGCACTGGATGGTACGTATAAAGATTTTGGATAACAGAGCTTAGCAAGATATTTCACTTTACAGAACTGAAGTTATCATAAAACTCACCTAAGCCTAGTATTGGTTCTGGGCTGCCCAAGAGCTGCACATTGACAGTAGAACAAGCAAGCAGAGGCAGATGAAGTTAAGAAAAACAATGAAGAAAGACAGAGCAGGAGAAAAAAGATTAACATAACTACAACTGACAGGACATGGTGATACACCTATTGTGAGAGAGGGGCATGTTTGCTTTATAGCTGGTCCATAGAAATGGAAATGTTTCCACTGGAAGGAATGAGAAGGTCAACTTTTAACCTAAGAGAGTTTTTCTCCTGTGATGCTGTTTTGGATTGGTACTATGCAAGTGGCTTTGAGGATGTACAAACGGCTGTTAGGCGAGGAATGCAAATGGTTTCTACTAGGTTTAAAAGGCAAAGAAATAGATTATATTTCATATCTTTATCTACGAAAGAAAGATAGCTCTGAGAATCCATTTCAGATTTATGACTTCCATAACTGTAAATGTATGCTATTTTCAGCAACGAAGTTCTGCGGAATGATTACAAAATTCATGGGAAAATAAGCTTCTTTTTTTTTTTTTAAAGTATGGACCAGTTTGTCAATACATTTACCATTAAGATTTAGAAAAAAATTGTTATGCAGGTAAGCAAAACAAATTAACTTGGTTTACAGAGTGGGAGACTATATGCTACAAGTAAAATAGGATTTGCTTATTTTTGTAATGGATTTTCTGGGAGAAAACTAAGACATATAGTAAAGGTTAACCCAGAATTTACTTTAGATGGTCTCAGAATTATATAATCTATAGCTCACAGAACCTTCAAAGACAAGTGAAGGCTTTCGTTTGGCTAACCAGGTGAAAAGCTGAGCCTGCCCTCTTCTAGATCGCGAAATAGAAACCCCATTTTGAAGTCTACATTATTATGTTCTAGTAGCCCTTTTACAACTACACTTATATTTTTAAATCCACAGCTAGATCAGTTGACACACACACACACACACATAGGCACACATGCACCAGGTGACCCCTTGGGTTAGACACTGGCCTACGACCTGTCAAGTTCCTGGACAAAAATTCATCATGGCTACATGACTGAAAGACTAGGCCATAATTCTTGTAACGATTCAGTCTATGATGACATATATGACATATATGGGCTTGTCATGAGTCAGGATAGACTTGTTGTCAGTGATTGGATTTGGAGATATATGTGTGTGTGTGTTTGTGTGTGTATATATATATATATACATATACACAAAATATATTCTTCAGTAATTATTTAAATAGTAAGCTAATTTGTACATCTTTCTTAATCTTAAATTTTAATGAAGAGTTTATAATAGAAGATATGGAATTGAACTTTTAAAAAAGCTTCCTCACATGAAGCAAGATGACAAATGTTGGAAATGCCCCTTTATTTTAAAATCTTTATTGCTCCTTGTAATAAATACCGTCAAGCCTGTGATAGAAGTTACAGAGACATCACACGTACGGCTGTTTTCCATGCCCCTTCTTTGAACAAAACTTCAAAGCAAGTGCAGAGACAACTCTCTAGGTTCCCTAGTGGGACAATTAACACTTCCACATCTTTTAAAATTAATCACGGTGGACATTTGACTAACTTGTATTTAACTCCTAATTCAAAAGAGAAGTTTTCTTTAAACTAAGGTAAAACTTCAATCATCCTACTCAATATGTGTCAAATGTGTGCAATTCATTACTAGTGAAACTATTTTCAAAGATGTGATTGCTTGTAAACATCTTACTATGTGAAATGCTTAGCAGATATCTGTTAACGTATAATAACGACATCAATACAAAAGTTTTCAGAAGTCATGTGAGAACACAAAATTAAAATGCATCTGATTGAAACATTTAATTAAAGAGTATAAGAGAATGCATCAATTGCTGTGTAGTTAAATTTTCTTTTAGAAATATTCAAGCAAAATATATAAAATAAGACTCTATTTTACTGACAGGATCGAGCCACTTAATAAAGATGTCAAAATATTTATCTTTTTTTATTTGTAAATAGGTAAAAATTTCCATGTAAAGCATATTCCTGACACTATAATAGAATTAGTTAATGATCAAAATTATTCTTTTCATGGTACAGATGAAAACGCAAAGCCAATCCTCTTGCTATCAAGTCAATTTGAACTCTTGACTGCTCCTGTGGTTACAGAGTGCTGATGCTCCATAGACTGCTTTTATACTTTTATTTGTACAGAAGTAGATTGCTAAGCATTCCTCTCTTTGCATCATAGGGCGGTTTTGGAACCCCAGACTTCACATTAATAGTCCAGGGCAAACTATTTATTGATGCCAACCTGAGGCCTAAACCCCACATTTAGGTGAGCAAATTGTACCTATGTTTTTTTACATATAATAAGCTTTAATCAGCTACTCAGATAAGTTTATATATGATATCTGGAAACTGTCACATTGAAGCAAGAATTTCTCTATTTTCTATAAACTCAGGTTATTGGCAGCTCATCTCTGGGTCATTACTAAATTTAATATGCTTTCAAGGGTATATGTTTTCTTTTGGTGTCTAAAACTAAGAATAAACAAAATAAGGTATTTTTTTTAGCAGCAGCATCCCCAGGAACTTTATAGCAGCAGATAATTAATCCAGCAACTCAACCAATATTTATAGACCATCTACTATGTGACAGATACTGTTCTTGGATTTGTGGAAGCAACAATACGAAAAGACATTATGCCAAGACCTGCATCTTCAGACCTTAAATTTTACTGATTATGAGTCAGCAAGAACAATCTGTCAGATACAGGTTTAAAATAAGCTACTCATTTCAGATTTTTTATTTTTGGGTATGGAACAGTGTAGAGATAAGGGTAATTCTGCTTCCTGCATAGTCAATGAGTTATGTAAATATATGGTAATGATCAGCACTGATTTAATTGAAAAATGATCTGTAAGGTAATTTGTATAAAATTTCAGAAACAATCACCTGTGTAAAGTACTTCAAGAACTGCATGGTAAAACAAAGCAATTACTGTGAACTACAATGGTGACTACTGTGTGCTTACACATCACTACAAATCTAAAAGCCAATAAAAATATTCTGCTATTTATGGTTGGACTTTGTATTGTTCAATTAACTTTATATTGTTATGCTACTTTAAACAGATTTAGAGGTAGTTAAATGAGTTATTTCTACTTTCCATATAAGGAATGGAATAATATTTCAGCCTGGTTGCATAAAGTAATAATCCAGCAATAAGGACATATATTTAACTTTTGATATTCAAGTGATTGCTAATTGGTGGCTGTGATCCATGGGGACCTTGCAAATACCATAATGCAACATTACCTGACCTCACCGTTGTTCATATGTTTAAGTCTGTCTTTAGTGGGTAGTAGGCCAATCTATGTACTGAAAGTGTCCCTCATACGTAGTGCTCTTTTGTTTTACTACACATTAAATTCTTCTTTAGCAATTAGTCTTTTATTATGATATAGTCAAGTGACATCTAGCATATAATATATTGTAGAGTTATCAGAACATAATTTTCACAATAGACATTGTTACATATTTGTATCTCTCTTACTTTGTGTTATTTATCTCTTCTAGATCTAGAGATTATTTTATATAAAATGAAACTATGTATCATATGTGAAAGGATCCATCACTTGTGGAATATCTAATATATATTAACTACCTGAAATATAGAATTTAAAATATTTATATAATATATATTTGCTTATCTTTTTTCCTCATGTCTTACATGTCATTAAAGCCACCAATAGTTCTTCAATTCAGCAACCCCATGTACAGTAGAATAAAACACTGGTGGTCCCTGCACCATTTTCACAATTGTTATATTTGAGGCCAGAATTGCAGCTACAATGTCAATCATCTAGCAGAGGGTTTTCACCTTTTGGCTGACTCTCTACTGTCCCAAGCACAATGCCCATTTCCAGGCACTTGTCTATCCGGAAACATTTTCCAAACTATATAGGATTAAATCTTGCTATCTTCACTTCTAAGAAGCTTTTGGGGTGTATTTCTTCCAATATAGGTTTGTTTATTCTTCTAGCAGTCCAGGGTACTTTCAATATTCTTTGTCAACATCATAGTCCAAATTCATCAAATGCAGTTTTCCATATTCATTAGTTCTAAAGATGATATTATGATTCTTCCCCACTTCAAATAATTGTTTTGCAGGATATTTTTCCAATGAAATGCATTTTAGAAATTCCTTGCTTACTGTTTCCATGAATATTGATTATCAATTGAAACAAAATTAAATCCTTGACAACTTCAATCTTTATTTCATTTATCAAGATGTTGTTCATTGGTTAAATTGGGAGGATATTGGTTTCCTTTATATTGAGTTATAATCCACACTAAAGGATAAAGTCTTTGATTATCCTTACCAAATGCTTCGTCTGTCTTGCTCAGTGAGCAAGCCTGTATCATCTTCATATTGCAGGTAGTTAATCAATCTTCTTTCAACCTGATAGTGGCAGTATTGCTGCTTCTCCAAATGTTCTACATTGTCAGATTATTTGCTCCTCATACAGGTTAAATTGTATGGTGAAAAGACACAGCTCAAATGCACACTTCTAATTGGCAACCATGCAATACTTCTTTGTTCAAATGTCAGCTTCTTGAATCATGTACAGATTCTTCCTGGGTAGACTGAAATGTTCTGTATATCTTGTATTTTTTAATTTTATCCATAGTTTTTTATGATCCACACATCTCTGAATTTGGGTGGGACAAACTCAAGGTCATTTAATTACCTTGTCGACTCCATTTAATTACCTTGGCATCCATCTATCTTATCTTACATATGAACTTTGGGTTGCCTGCTCCACTGCTTTTCACTGGCCTTGTTTTAACTGATGATTTTGAACTTCTTTTTACCACCAAGAATATATTTTCCAATACTAATTCTTCTCTTGGTTTATGATATTTGAAATCCAAGCATGCAATTATCAATGCATCTTTATTACATGTTTGATTGATAAATTTTGGAGCATAGAAGTTGGTAAAATTTTATAATTTCTTCACTATTGGTTTTAATGGAGAATAAATTTAAATAACAGTTTTCCTTGTAGGCATAGAGATACTATCCATCATAAATCGATCTCTTTTGATGATAGATAGAATACCATTCCCTCTGAAGCTGTCATTTCTGACATAGAAAATGATATGATTGTCTGATTCAGAAAGGCAATATAAACCATTTGAACTCACTGTTGATCTTTATTTGTTCACTTCATTTTTGGAAATTCATATTTTTCTAGGTTTATCTTTGGCATATCCTAAAATCTTATTATTGGTGAAAGTTTGAAGTTGTTTCCTCCTTTTTACTTTTGTCCCTTTAATCAGTAATTTAGTGTCTCAAAAGTTCTGATGCACCCAATACATGAATATTAATGTTACCTCGAATGGGTGGCACCTCACCAGTCATATCATGAGTACTTTCTGATCAGACAGGTTTCTCTTTTCCACCATAGTACACAATTCTCTGCTTCATTCAAACCTATTTCAGTGGCAAGTCCTTCAAATGTGGATCACCTACTTTTTCCTTCCTAGTCTGATCTTAGCCTAAAAGGTATGGTGAAACCTGCCCACCTTGGGTAACCAGACTGGCATTTGAGATACTGGTGGCAAAGCTTCCTCTGTCATATTAACATCAGAGCCACCACAGGAAAAGAAACTGAAAGATAAGCTTCATCCCTATCGTACTCAGAGGGGAAAAAACTATACATTGTTTTGCTTACTATGCTCTTTAAAAATAATGGATATTAATTACCTTATTTAGTGCCTTGCCTTTTTTCTTGACACTATGGTTCTAAAATTTAATTATGAAGTGAATATATTTTAATGTGCATGTTTTCACTCTGTAAAAAAGAGTTTTATATACACCCTTCAATATTTTATTTATTCTTCTTTCTTTAGGTGGACTTCTCTCCTCTGCCTCCCTGCGGCAAAATACTATAAAATAAGCCAACTATAAATTTTCTTTGGTATGTTTTCTAACTCATGTGTTTCCTAAGGTATTAAGTAGGAATGATTGATAAATCATAAGATGGGCACATGTTCAGACTGATTAGGTTATGTCAAATCATTTTCATTTGCCCTTTTATTGCTTTGGTTCAACTTGTGGTTTTAGCTCTTAAATATGATTGATGGTTTCACATTTTTCCATGGGTCAAATACTTACAGATAAAGTCTAGCAAATAAAATTAATTTCTATAGCTAATCTCTTGAACTCCATGAATACGAAATTATGCTTCTTAAGTGTGTTAAGTCGCCCTGGTGTGAGTTGTAATTCTAATTGCCACCAGCAGTTGAGCCCAGCTGTTGTTCCGCCAGAAAGGATGAAACGTTCAGTTCCTATGAAGATTTACAGCCTCAGAAACCCAAAAGGGGGAGTCTTCTCTGTCCCCAAAGTCTGCTCTGAGTCAAGAGCAATTTGACGTCAGTCAGTGGTAAGTGAACTAAAAATGGTTCTAAAATTTACTTAGCATGTGTGAAAAATGATGACAAGGACTTTTCATGCTTTCCCTGTTATCTTGATTTCCCTGTTGTCTTCATTTCATTGTTGACATCTACTTTTAGACAACATATGATATACAAGAAGCAAAATATCTTTTATAACAGTAAAAATGCATCAATAATATTATATGACATCTGAAAGTGTGCAATTTCATGACATTTGTATACTTTTAATTAACACTGAAAATAATAGTATTTGGAATGTCTGTTAAAAATTCCAGAAATTTACATCACTTAAACAATTTTAATTAGTATGAAATAAGAATACAATTTTCTAATTTGTCCATGGTAATTGTTTATATGGATCTGCAGTTCTTAGCTATGAGGTTATGAAAGGAAGAATGCAGAAATTAAACTCCCTGAACTCTGCTGAGATCCATTTAATTTGATCATTAGTGTTGGCATATTGCTTCTATTATCAGCAAATTTCCTTTTCTTTCTAATGAAAACTTATAATGTGAAATCAGAAGTGATTATATTCTAGTCTAATTAATGAGTTGTTACTTATCAATAAGAAACTGAGTAACACATAATCAAATAATTTTTATTAACAACAGGAATTAAATAGGTAGTATTTTCACAAAATGCAATATAGCACATTTAATTATAAGATAATTATTAAAATTTATTTATAGTGGATCACTGTATTGGTAACATTTTTATTGGTAATAAAATTATTTTTAAAATTATGATATAATGTTAATACTTCCCGTATTTTTTGGACCACAACGTGCACCTGATCATAAGCCACACCCAGTTTTTAGAGCAGGAAAACAAGAAAAAATATTCCGAACCAAATAATACCATGTACTAAAATATACTGCGGTACCACACCCTCGGACCAGAAGTTACACCCTATTTATCTCACCTTTTTTCGGGACAAATGTGCATGCTGTGATTGGAAAGATACAGCACCTGTCACAGCAATGATCATTTCTTCATGCTGTTAAGGAAGCAATTTAAAAAAAATTTAAATACTCAGAGATTTTACTTACGATTGTGTATTCCCTCATGATGTTTGATATAGCTAGTTAAATTCTTGTGGGGAATATTCTATCTTGAGTTTGATATTTATACAGGTATCCTCAGCCACTTAAGGTTGATAAATGTAGTAAAATAACATTTATTATTTTCTTTTTTTTATTTGTTCCTTATTAGAGAGTCACAAGTGCTCAAATACTATAAACAGCTAATTTGGACAATAATAAATATACTACAAAGAATTTATCACTTTTCGACACAATCACATGCAGTGAAATAATATATCTAGGTGTATGAGGAATAGTAGCTAATAATTATTAGAAATTTACACACTAACCACTAATATCAAGGTGATTTAATTGAAGATTGTTTTTAATTTCTATAGTATGAAATTAATCAGATACACAATCACTATCAGTCATGATTACTGGTGATTGAAATGTATAAGTGGGAAACAAATAATTAGTAGTTGAAAATATGGCCTAGTTGGTAGAAATGACACCAGAGATCACATGACAGAACTTTGTAAGAACAATGGAAATTCATTGGAAATGCCAATTATCAGCAAGATGAACATTAACTATACGCTAGATTTTGTTGAATGGAACACACAGAAATCAAATGAACTACATCTGTGGAAAAGATGATGAAGAGTTTCCAAACTATTATTGTTCAGAAGAGAGTCAAGAGCTGATTGATGAGACTAGCAGCTTTTCACATGCCAGTTCAAGTTGAAACTTACAAAAATTATAACAAGTCCACTGAAGTCAAAGTAAAACCTTGAACACAGCTTACCTGAATTTGGACACCATATCAAGAATTGAACATTAACAATCAGTCCAGGCACATTCTTGATAGCAACAAGGAAAAGAAGAAATCCAGAAGTGGTTATAAACACAAGAAAATAAAGAAAAGATCAAAACTAATGTCAGAAGGGATCCTGGCTGTGCTCTTTAGCAAATAGACCAAGTGAAAGAAATAATAGAGTGTAAAAGTCAGAGAGAATTTGAAGAAGATTGGTTAGTAATAAAAAGTATTATAAATAAAGGTGCAAAAGCCTGGGGATGTGAAACCAACAAAGAAAAGCACATGAGCATTCATAAAGTTAAATGAACTGGGAAAAAAAAGATCAAGCCTCAAGTTGCAACAGGATATTGTGGACTATAATATGGAATGATGCAGGTAATATAGAAAGAAGACAGAAGGTATGCACAGCCCCTCTATCCCAAGAAAATAGTCAACCATCAACTAATCTTCATGACATAGCAAATGGTTCTGAATAAACAAATAAATGCAAGTAGCACTAAAGACACAGGCAAGATTCAGTGGTAGAGGAAGTTATAAGATATCAATTGCAACAAAATGAATGTCAACAAAAGGAAACAACACTGGAAGTACTCTCTCCTCTGGAACAAGAAATTTCTAAGAAAACTGACCAGCCAAGCAACGAGGAGAGATTTACATGTGGCCTAATCCAAAGAAAAGTGATGCAAGAGCATGTGAGAATTATCAACTGTCTTATTAATAGTAAGTAGAAGTAAACTTTGATGAAAATAATTTTTTAAAGTTTGCAACAATACATTCACAGGGAACTGCATGAAATCCAAGCCATATCAGACAATGGATGTAGAAAAAGGATTAGCCTTTGATGATGCCATATGGATCATGGCTGAAAGCAGAAAATAACAGAAAGTGGTTTATCTGTGTTTTATTGACTATGCCAAGGTATTTGACTGCTTGGATCGTAACATATTGTTAGTTACTTGTGGACTAGGTGAATTATTTTTCCAAGGGGAACCTGTACTTAGAGCAAAAGTCAGCCACTCAACAGATCCAGGGGATACTGCACTAATTAAAATCAAGTAAGAGATGTACTAATATTGTATTCTTGAACCATACCTATTCCATCTGCATTCTGAGCATATAATCCCCAAATATAGATAATATGAAGAAAAGCACAATATGAGGTTTAGAAGATAAACTGACAAATGATGAGACACTGATGAAACAACCTCAATCTCTGAAAGTGTAAAGGACCAGAAGCAATTATTGATAAAGAACAGAGATCCCAGTCTTCAACAAAGAATACAGCTCAATATTATGCACAGAAAACTCTTCACAACGGAAACAAATAAGTTACTTCATGGTGACTGGGAAAATAATACAGTTGCCAATGGTTTCATTTTATTTGGATCCAAAATCAATACTCATAGTCAAGAAACAAGAGATGCAGTACCTTGGGCAAATCTGCCGCAAAGGGCTTCTTGAATGTATCAAAAAGAAAGATGTAACAGTGTTACTAACAGTGTTACTAAACCATGCCAGGGTCCTCGCACTTGCTTCATATACGTGTAAAAAGGAGTCAGTAATTAAGGAAGATAAAAGAAGAATTGAATTATGGTGCTGCATAGTTTATAGAGTACAACATGAAATCGCCAAAGAATAACCAGAATAATATCTTGAAAGAAGTACAGAAAACATAGTCCTTTGCAGCAAGAAGGGTGACATTTTGTCTTGGGTTCTTTGGATAGCTTATCAAAAGGGACCACACCTCGGAGAAGCATAATATACAGGGTAAAGTAGAGGTAGTGATCACATGGAAGACCTCAAGGAGATACGTTTACTAACGGGCTGCAAGAATAAGGTCAACTCTAGCAAGAGCTGCAAGGAGGTAAGTCGTGGACAGGCTGTCCTTCAATTGTGCATAGGGCTTCTGTGAGTTGGAATTGACTCAGTGCCACCTAACGGAAACACTATAGGGACTCGAAGGGACCCAGGCACAGAGAAAGATCCCTGGTGGTTCAGGAGTTGGTTCCACTGATGGGCTACTGACTAATAAATTGGGATTCAAAACCGCCAGTCTCTCTGCATAAGACAAATGAAGATTTGTGTCAAAATTCAGAGCTTAAATGGACCAGTGTACTAGGTCTTATGTCTCACTATGAATAAGAATCCAGTTTATGTATCATTGTTCTTTTTCTTGTGGTTGTTTTATTTTAAGGTTCAGAATAAGCTTACCACCCACTTCTGACTACCTTAGTGATATTTTCTTATTTCTCTCTTGATACCAAGAACCCTAATTTTGCAATGATATTAAGTTTGTTATTCCTCAAAGGAAAGTAGAAGAAAGAGTAGATGGAAAATATGGTGTTGTGATAGATATGAAGATTGACATCACAGCATTTTGTATGATCAATTTTTAAAAATATATAGATGATAATAATACATGTGGACTTCTTCAGATGAATACACAAAAATCAAACTGATGACATCTTTGAGAAGAGGTGATGGAGGAGCTCAATTCAGCTGCAAAAATTAGCTTGGGGTGGACTATAGGATACACTGTCAATTGCTTATATATACGTTTAAGTTGCAGTTGAAGAAAATGAAAATAAATCCATTAGAGTCAAATGTCAATCTTAAAAAAATGCCACTTAAATTTGAAGAACATCACAAGAATAGATTTAACTCATTGAATACTAATGACAGAAACTAGGGTAAACTGTGTTCTGACATCAAGAACATCACACCTGAATAAAACAAACAATCATTAAAGAGACAGAGAAGAAAGAAAATATCGAAGGTTATGATACTTGCTTTTGACAAGCAAGACTATGGAACTTACTTTTGGTTGTAGAGGAACTCAATAAAATGGAAGGAATTATGAAGTTAAAAAGCTGAACAAAGTATTTCAAATAGCTCCAGAAGACAATGTAAAGTGTGGTAGTGAAAAGTGCAAATACTGGGAATTAGAAAACCCAAAAGAAAGGATACGCCCAGCATAAGGAGAACTAAAGAAATAAAGAAAAAATTCAAAACATGAGTTACCATATTAAAATATTACATGGGAAAATTGTTGAAAGACGCAGAAAGCATCAAAAGAAGATGGAATGAATACACAGTGGCATTTCATCAAAATAAACTAGTCAAAATTGAATCCTTTCAGAGACATCGTATGGTCAGTTTTTGATCATACTGAAGGAAGCACAACTGCACTAGAAGCAGCACCAAGAAAAAGACTGTGAGAACTGATAGGCTATTCAGACAACAGTGTCAGGAAACTTGAAGTCCCCACAAACACATGCTAACAAACCTGCAAGATAGTTACCTGTCCAACTGATCAGAAGAGATTCCTGTTTACACTCATTCCAAAGAACAGTGATGCCACAGAATGTGAAAAATATTGAACATTATCATGAATATTGCATGAATTTACCAATCATCCTACAAAAGTTTCAGCAGTACTTCAAGACGGAGCTGCCAGAGAGGTTCAGACTGGATTCAGAAGAGGATGCAGAACAACAGGTATCCTTGCTGGCCACAGATGTATATTAGCTGAAAGCAGAGAAGGCTATGAAGATGTTTATTTGAAGAATCACATTTCCAGAACACTCCATTGTGCTCACGAGGCAAGTGTCCATGGACCCAGAGGCCATTGTGTAAACAAAACAAGAAACTACTGCCTGGTTCAACAATCAGGAAAGGTGTGTCTCAGGACTATATCCTTTCAGTCTACTCATTAAATCTGAAGGAGGAGGAAATAAGTAGAGAAGCTGGATGATCAGAAGAACATGGCACCAGCACGGAGGAAAGCTTACTAACAACCGTTGATATGTAGATGGCCTAACTTTGCTTGTTGAGAATGAGGAGGACTTGACATACTTATTTGCAATGAGGAGGACTTGACGTCCTTATTTGCAAATGAATATCAAAGACTACAGCTTTTAATCTAGGTTGTTATTCAATATAAGAAAGCAAAATTCCTCACAGCTCAGCCAATAGGTAACACCAAGAAAAAAAGAGACATGATGGAAGTTGGCAAGGGTTGTAACTTCCTTGGATTGGCAATCTGTCCTAATGAAAGCAGCCATCAGGAGATCAAAGGAAACAAAAACTCTGCACAAGATCCCTAGAGAGTGCTGAAAAGCAAGGAACATGCTCGGAGAACTGAGCTAACCTGGCTCCAGTCATGGCATTTTCAATTGCATCATATGAATTTGAACTTTGACAGTGAATAAGGAAGACTGGAGAAGAATCAATGCATTTAAATCATGTTGCTGAGAAGGAATATTAAGAGAGTACCATGGACTGCCAAAGAACAAACAAACTTATTTTGTAAGAAGTACTGCTGGCATGCTTCTTAGAAGCTGGGATGGTGAGATGTACTTTGGACAAGTCATGAGGATAGATTAGCTCCTGGCCAAGGCCAGCATACTTGGTCAAGTACAATGGCAAGGAAAAGAAGACGATCCTTTATGAAATGAACTGACACAGAGACGACAACCACAGCAGAGCAGTTGTTCAAATGGGGCAGGCACGAGTGGTGTATCATTTAAACGTACAAAGGGTAGTTATGAGTTAAGGTTGGAGTTTGTGCAAAATATTGTTTCAAATGGATTTCTCTTTATTTGATATAACTAAAGGTGTTTTCTCTTTCTGAACTGATCATTATTTGATTATAGTCCAGTTGAAGTTTTCACTGCATTTTTTCCTACCTGAGATACATTAAAATTAAAAAAAAAAAGCTGCATAAAACTCTCAGCCTGTTGAGGCTTTAGAGCCTAAGTGATGCTTTGCTTTCTTTTCTTTATGTAGTACCCGCAAGCAAAAGGGACAAAAATAAAAGTCTTCTGTTTATTAAACAGTTCTGCTGTAAGGTCCATAAAAGCTAATATCTGCATAATTTCCTCCAGTTCTTCCCAAGAGAAGACATATTTCATGTGCTCATTAGTACTTTTGAGTGAAGCATAGTACTCCATTGTGTGTATATGCCAGAGTTTGCTGATCCACTCATCTACTGATGGAAATTTAGATTGTTTCCAACTCTTTGCGATCGTAAATTGCACTACAATAGACATTGGCGTGCACACCACTGGCTGCGGTTTATTTCTTACCTCTTCTGCGTATATACCCAATTGAGGGATAGCTGGGTCATAAGGTAGTTCAATTTCCGTTTTTGTTAGGTATCGCTGCTTACCATAACAGCTGTACATATCTAGAGGACCACCAGCAATGTAGAAGTGTTCCTATTTCGCCACATCCCCTCCAGCATTTGTTGCTCTCCGTTTTTCTGATTTGGGCTAACCTCAAAGATATTAGATGGTATCTCATAGTTGTTTTGATCTGCATTTCTCTGATGGCTAGTGATCGGGAGCATTTTCTCATATGTTTGTTGGCCATCTGGGTCTCCTCCTTAGTGAAACTTCTTAGTTCTTTTTCCCATTTCTTCAGAGGGTTAGCTGAGTTCTTCTTTTTGCCAACAAGGAGGGTATTGTAGATTTTCGTGATAAGCCCTTGGTCTGTTGTGCCATTGTCGAAAATCCTCTCCCACTCGGTTGGTTCCCTGGTTACCCTCTTGGTAAGGTCTTTTGATGCACAGAGGTGCTTTATCCTTATTAAATCCACAGGTCAATTTCAGTATCTCCTGTGTGTGTACCCTGCTCTATTGCCGTCAGCCTTTGTGTTCCATGGGCCAAGGTTCTTAGATTTTCCCTGATTCTTTCACTAATTGTCCTGATGGTTTGGAGTTTTACTTCCAGGTCTTTGATCCACCTTGAGTTTATTTTTGTGCATGGGGTGAGGTAGAGATCTTGTTTCATTTTCTACATGTGGATTTCCATCGTTTACAGCACCATTTGTCAAATAGAGCATCACCGTCCCACTTGATACTCTTGGGGCTCTTGTCGAAAATCAGTTTTTGATATGCTAATGGTTTTATTTCTAGGTTTTCTGTTCTTTTCCATTGGTCTGTGTATCTGCCATTATATCAATATCATGCTGTTTTGACAACTGTGGCTTTGTAGTAGGTGTGAAAGTCAGGTAAAACAAGCTCAAATAGAAGAAGCACACCGATGTGTGTGATCACGAGGGGTCATAGGGAGCAGACATCAAACATCAAAGAACAAGGTTTAAATCAGTAAGAATGAGGGGGAGAGCAGGGAGGGACCCAAAGCCCACTTGTGGGCAATTGGACACACGCAGACAGGGGAGTCATGGGGAGGAGATGGGTCAGTCAAGAGGCAGTGAGGTAGCAATGAAGCATAAAGCTTTCCTCTATTTCCTGAAGATTTCCTCCCCCCAACCACCACGGTCCCAACTCTGCCCTGCAGTTCCAGCTCGACTGGAGAAGGTGCACTGGCAGAGATGGGAGCTGGAAACGTAGGGAACTCGGGGTGGATGAACCCCTTGGGGTCAGTGGTGCGAGTGGAGTTGCCGGATGTGTGGAGGGAGGGTGGGGTGGAGAGAAGAAGTCAGCTATGGGGATCTGCAGACGTCGGCTATCTGGAGGACAGACGTAGGGAGGAGTGGACAGGGGGAGATGTCGGGCAGTGTAAAATATGACAAAACAATAATGACTGCAGAGTAATGAGGACTGCAGGGGAAGGGGGAAAGGCTGGAGGGGGAAGGAAGCAGGGCTCATATCAAGGGCTCAAGGGGAAAGGCAGATGTTGGGAGAATGTTGATGAGGGCAGAAAAGTGGGGGTGCTTGGCACAGTATATGTAACTATGTGTTGAACTATGTATGATGAAAAGCGATGTACGAGCGCCCAATAAAATGATTAAATTAAAAAAAAAGCTAATATCTGTTGTTTGCATAGTGCCTGACAGAATTCACTCTGGTTTTCTAGAAATTTTAAAATATTACACAAAAGTGCTTTTGGCTTTGTGGCAGGACTCAAACACTCTGATACCGATTTAAGAGCTGCAGTTTTAAGAGCGAGAATCTAAACAGAATGATCTCAGTAGTGAACCCTTTCAGAATGATTCACTGCTCTAGAGAAGAAGTCGTTCTCATTTGGTAACAACCTCTTTGTCCCATATCATAACTTTGCCCTTAAATGATTTCTTATAATTCATGTGAACAATGGTTTTTTAATGCACATAATAAGAAAAAAACATAGTAAAGACTTAAATCATAGCAACATTTTAAATTTACTATGTTTAAAATAAAAATATAAAAATATTGGTGACTTTGATGTGTAGTTATAAATTGGCCAGTCAATAAAATCCAGTTTCTATCTCCAAGAGTCTTAGGGAATGATGCATTAATTTATTTTCAAGATAAACTTTTCACTTTTAAGGAGTTATCCATATTGATCTGACAGAGGTGAAAAATAATATAATAATCAAATGCACATATTCAGGAAGTGAAACCTTCATAGACTTTATATGCTTGCATATTCCATATATATTTATGAAAAATTGGAGGAAAATAACTAAGAATTAAAATATTAAATTAATTTTTAAAATAAATAAAATATTACACTCTATCGCAAAACATGTTAAAATATCCTATAGCTAAAGATCTACATTGGAAAATGACTGAGAAATATGTATTACAATGAAGGTGGAAATAAATAGGCAAATTACCTAGACTCCTATTTTGATTTTTACTTCTTATAAAACACCCTGAAATAATGTAAAACATTTTTAGAGTGAAGTGAAAAAAAAATGTATTGAACCATGCACTGGGATTCAATGTGACCTTAACAAGTGAGGTTAGCCATTCATTAATTCCAATAATAGAGTTCATTATCATAATCTTTTGGCTATTCTATTGTTGAGCATAGCCACATTCATATTTGCATGTGCAGATAAAGATATCATTTCATTAACATTTGTACTGAATCTTAATCTTTATAATGCTGAAAGTTTTTAAATGAAGAATATTTCCAACTATGTATGTAGGTGCCAACTGCATATATATATATATATATATATTTGAATATAGGCAACTGGACCTGTCCACTTCAGTGTGATTTTTTTTGCATGAAATATTCTAAAATGTATACATGATCATTAACAAAATTATGTAATGTACTTAAATGCACAGTGTCTCTCACCACCATTCGTTCAATTATGCCTCATAGGATTACAACCCTATGGGATAGAGGAGGAGCCATTCCTTTCTTACTTCCAAAATTTTCTTTATACGTCATTGGTGCAATAGATCCATGCCTTGTTACTACTACCCGGACCATGGATTTTCTACTTCGCAGTAAGAAGAAAGGCTCTAAACGATGCAACACCTCTTAAATTCTTTCAGTTCTCTTCTTTACACTTAGCATGAGGAGGGAAAGAAGAAAGGAAGGAGGGAAGGAGGAAGGGAGGAAAATAGGGAGAAGGGAATGAAGGAAGAAAGGAAAGCTGGAAGAAAGGAAGGAAAGGTCTGAATCCTGGTGGCGTAAGTGGTTGAGTGCGGGACTGTGGCCCACTGGCTTGGCGGTTCAAATCCAGCAGCAGCCCTCCGGGAGCAAGCCTGGGCATCCCACTGCCACAAGAGGGCAGTGATGCCCCCCCCAATAAAAAAGAAAGGGAGAAAAATTAAAGAAAAATAAATAACTACAATAATCTTCTCGTGGTCTTGTAAGATTTCCCACAGTTTGTCTCGGGCTCTTCCTACCATGTCATCCACAATCTACAAGCTGTCTCTTGCCAGGTTTCCAAAACTATAATAGTGCACATGTAGCATGCTCACGCTCAAAAATATTTTGTTTGTGAGGACTTTAGTCTTTTCTATAATATTCTTTGTTAAGATTACATTTGAAATGTGTCGATATTTCTTTAGTCTTCCTTCACCATTCTGCAGTTTCCATATGTCTGGGAGCTCATTACAAACACGACAGTCTAAGGCAGGCACGTTTCCGTTCTCCGTGACAGTTCTGTCTTTCATCACTTTGTTGCTGTCAGGTAGCCTTGAGTCAGGTCCGACTCCCAGTGACCCTCCATCCTGCAGAGTGAACGCGGACCGCTCCTGAGTCCTCCTTTCTATTGTTCTCCTATTTGAATTCCTTGCTGCAGCCACTGGGTGGAGTTCTTTTGTCTATGCCCTTCCTCTTTTTTTTTTTTTTTGCTCACCTTCAACATTAACACTTGAAAGAAATATTTTGCATCATTTTTGTCCAATGGGGTACATATTTTAATTTCTTGACTATTGCTTTCATAAGGTTGGTTGTGGATCCAAGTAAAATAAAATCCTTGAAACGCCATGTTTTCTCAGATAGCTATCCTGTTGCTGATTAGCCTTATATGCAGATTTTTGTTTCTTTTATGTTAAAGGACAGCCCATAGTGAAGGTTGTAATAGTTGATCTTCATCAAAGAGCTTCAAGTCTTCTTCACTTTCAAGCTGTGCTGTTCGCACATCCAAATCTTGTTCCAATTCTGATGCACATTCTTTTTCAATGAGTCCAGCAACTTGGATTATTTGGTGGAAAACATTCAACTCTGGTGCATACTTTTCTTGATTTTAAATCCTAGTATATCTCCCCATCCTATTTACATGGCTATTTCATTGTATATTTGCAGGTCATACATGAGAACATGGTGTCTAATACATACTCAATTTCATGGCTTCCATGATAACTGGGGAGGTGAATTTCCTAATACTAAATGCTATTAGTAGTTATTGGATTAAAACTCAAAGTGAAATCCTCCCAACTAGGTCAATAGGTGACACCATAGTACATGTACAAAAGATTAAAGTTCTCAACAGTTTTTTCTTACTCAAGTCCATAATCAGTGCTCTGGAAGCAACAATCAAGAGATCAAAGGTGTAATGCAGTAGGTACGTTTGCTGAACAAGACCTTTCTAGGCTATGGAAAAGCCCAACTATTACTTTACAATTAAAGTACACCTGATCGAAACCATGTTCTTTTTTTTTCAGTTGTCTCATATACATATGAAATTTGAACATTGGCTAAAGAAGACTGCAGAAGGATCGATGTATTTGACGTGTGGTACTAGAGAAGAATATTGAAAATTCCAAGGACTATTATATGGATGGACTGATTGGTACTGCAGAAGTAGAGTCAGGGTGCTTCTTCGAGGCCAGATTGACAAGATTGTGCCTGGCATGCTTTGAATATATTACCAAGGGAGACTAGCTCCTCTGGGGGAAGATATAATGTCTAGTCGAGTAGAGGGTCCACTAAAAGGAGGATGTTCCTTCCGGAGATGGACTGACATCATGACTGCAACAATGTGCTCAAACACAGAAACAACTGTGAGGTTGGTGCTTCTTCATGGTATGCACAGGGCTGCTATGGGTGGGAAACAATGCAACTCTCACAGCGACACACCAGAATTCATACTTACAATAACATTAAGAAAAGAAAGGTATGAGACTAAGCTCTATCAGGTCAGTTAGGGCTACAATCCCCTGTCTGCCCAGATGTGATAACCAAAGCTTTACATCTAAGCTATCTTGAGGTTATGTGGCTGTGTTGTACGCATTGTCATTTTCTGTTACTGTCCAGTAGAATACCAAGAGTTATTCCAGTAAATCTTTTTGTCTAGTAGAAACCCTATCATTTCATGTTCATCAAAAGAGATTACTGCTATAAGTCTATCTTGGTTTCACCAAAACTGGGAGCTCTAGGTGATCATACTTTTAGTACTGACTTCTATCTATAGTCTTTCTAACACACTGGATATGACTATTCGAATAAATTGTAGAGGATTCTACCTAACAAATTAGAATCATAAAGAAAATCTTGAGACCATTAAGAAAAAATGTCACCAAGGGAACAAATATGACATCCACGCACATAGGGGTGTTTGCAGACAACAGAGCCTTCTTGATGTAGAGCATGCTTCTAAACCTGTGGGTCTTGACCCACAGGAGGGGGCAACGACCTTTCACAGGGATTCTCCAATTCATCACCGTAGCAAAATTACAGTTATGAAGCAGCAATGAAAATCACTTTATGGTGGGTGGTCACCACCACAAGAGGAGCTCTATTAAAGGGCTGTGGCCTAGGGAAGGTTGAGAACCACTGATAGAGAGGATCAGATGATGAGACAGACTGTCCAGTCCATAGAGGGAGTAAATCTGAGTGCATTTGCAGCAGGGCGTGTCTTTTGGGCAGTTATTCATGCTTATGGAGCTTTTGACATCAAGTTGGGAAACATGTGGGCGAGAGGTTGAAGACCAGAGAGAAAGTGTCTACATGGCTAAAAAGAGGTATTTTGGCAAAAGGACTGTATTCTTAATGTATTCTTGTTTGTCCTTAATCCTGATTTGTATCCTGTTAGCTTCCCTAATAAAGCACATACCTTGGGGTATTGTCTATGAGCCCTGTGTGACGATAGCGCATACAATGGTACCTAGCAGAGAGGTGCAGTGTCCTAGGAGAGATGATTGGTTTTATATGAGGGTAAAGAAATTTGCCCCAAAGGAATTTTCCTTAGGCAAATATGGAATGGTATCTCTAGTGCTCTTATGTAGCCAGAGGAGGCCAGACATGCTCCCCACACCACTTCTCCAGTAACTAAAAGTAATGTCTTAAAGATTCACTCACTCACTCATTCACTCACTCACTCACTCCCCTCTAGTCAATGCTGACTTACAGTGACTTCCTGACACTGTAACTATTTATAGTAGTAGAAGGTCCAATATTTCTCCCTCAGTGTTGCTGGTGGATTTGAACTGCCAACCACACAGATCTCAGCCCAGTACTTAACCACTAAAGGGTTCTTTTAGAAAAACTAGTCTACCTATATTCATTGATAGGACTCAAATAATTTAACAATCATTTTGCTGCCCAATGATTGTTTACTGCCTGATTCATATATAATATTTTATGGGACATGGGGGTTGGGTATACCACAAAGCTGAAACGAATGATGGCATGTTACCCACTGCTTCTCTGGCCTCTTTTCATTTGATGGCATATATGTTTATTAAAGTAATCAATTCAAGGGAATAAAAACGTAGTATTCCATAAACAAATAATATTGCCCTTGTGATAAACTGTCACTCTTTGGCCCCAGGGTCATGTGATGGTGTGAATAAAAGTGCTATAACTCAAGAGAGAAAACCTAAGTCAAAAGTAGGTCTTTGTACTGTAAAACAACTAAAAACCAAGGATTGCATCCTACATGATGGAAGGGTTCTTATAGTGTATCTGCCATGAAATGGCTATAGGGAATTCCTAAAAGATGATTCCTCTTAGAGAGTTCTGTAGTTATCTGTCTTGTCAGCAGATTAAACACTCAGTGGTGGTAGCAACTAGTTCAGTTGTGATGAGGATAAACAAATCTTATTGACCCAGGCAAAGGCATACTCTGTTCCCCTATAGCCAATCTGTTCCTAATATTGTATATGTATATGGTGTGTGTGTGTGTGTGTGTGTATCATCATGGAAACAGAAGGTAGTCTTTCTGTCCACATTAAAGAGATTCTCTCTGGAGATAAGTGATGTCTGGTGCATATTAGCCTATGTTTCATATAGTCTGTCTGATCCCATAATCTCTCTTTTACTCTAGATCTCAAACAATGAGCCCAAGTCATTGTCACAATACAGGGAGCAATATGCATCAGCAAATCTTGTCGCTTCTCCTTCCATGCAAACACAGCAGCTCCCATCTCTGCCTCTTGAGAAGGCTTGCCTTTGTGGGTGACTATTTGGCAAAACCTGAACGATGCAGCAATGTGACAGTGGTAATTTTGAGCTTGCACCGATGTTTGAGAATGTCTCCATTGCGAATCAGTCTAATGCCTTGTCTATTTTGTACATAAAGGAAATGAGAAACTTCCCAAATTTTGCTATGTATCATTCAATATCATGTTTTCATTTATCATACATGTTAGTTTTCTGTTCACACTTTGGAACGGTAGCTCCATGTACTGTGAGATGTTTTATTTGACTGTCTACTACCCATTTGTTGCTGTTAACTGATGTGCCTCAAGTATCTAAATGGTTTCCTGGCAGCAGTATATGGTTAATAAATGCCTGCTGAAAGGTTGAATGCCAAAGAAGGATATCACGCTGAGTAAAACAGGCCAATCCCAAAAGCAAAAAATATTATATGATTTCAAACACAAAAAGTCAAGGACAATTTTACATATAAAAATAAGATAGCATTTGATAAATAAATTGATGGAATAAATCAATTCTCTTTTCTCTTTCAATTTTTGCACATAGTACTTATCACTCTAGAACATATAATTTTTATGCCTTCCCATTAAAATATAAAACACAGTATTTATTTGTTATGTTGCAATAACTTTTCATGGAACCTAGTAAGGTGTCTGGCAGAGAACTATTTGTTCCACTAATTAGAAAATACTCACACTTTCTGTCTTTCTCAGCTCATTGTTCAGGGAATGCGCCTAGCACAACACTGGCTGTTCAGTAACTGATGAGTGAAAAAGCTGAGGTGGAAAATGAATATGTAATTCCAGGGAGCACTTTGACTTGCAGTGGCCTGTCTCAGCACGTTTTTGCTCTTCTAAACAGACATGTGATATCAACAGTAAGTGATGGTTTGGTTCCTTAAATATGTTTCTTAGGACAGACATCAAAGGAGTGGGTTGGGAGAGAGGTCACATAGTGTAAGATATGACAGAACAATAACTATGTATAAAGTATTGAGGATTGGTGGGGAGGAGAGAGCAGGGGAAGAAGGGAAGGGATGGAAAAGCCGATACTAAGGGCTCAAAGGAAAAGATGGACAATTGGAGAACGATAATAGCAGTGGACGTGTGAGGGTTCTTGGCACAGTATGTTTATTTATGTATTGTGAAAAACGATGTATCAGCCCCCAATAAAATGATTTTTTTAAAAAAAAACTATAAAAGAAAAGAAAAAAAATGTTTCTTGGAAAGCAGTATGAAAAAATGCTGAATCATTCATCCTCTTGGTGTGTAAGCCTTGATGTCCTATTTTCTAATGGCCCGTCGTATGATCTCTGTGGTTTCTGGCACCTTTCTCTCCTGGGAACATATCTAAAGTCAAAACATTAGGAAGTGACATGAGATGGTAAGAAATTTGATGAACTCTTCTTTACCTTTGAGTTGGAATGAATTAAAATATTTTAAATGATATCTTTAAAATACTCTTATTTGCTAAATGCATATTTAGATTTGAAAAAATTGGCAAGATGATTGTCATAGACAACACTTACATATACTTGCAACAAGGATAAGGGACTAATTTCATTTTTGACACAATATATTGAGATGCTTATTCCATTCTTTTTGAATTGGGTTTAAAAAGATTCTGAGATTATGCTATAATTTTAGGACAGCTCTATGAATATTTGTGACAAACGAATATTCTATTTTCCTTTAAAATTAAGATTCAATTTGATGAAACGAAAAAAATATGGATAATGTTTAATCACTCCTGTCGTATAACAGCCAAGCTGTCAGCAGGAAGCAATGACACCTAGACTTAGTCACTTCCTGCTGACAGAGGCTCCACACAGCTTCTCAAAGCATGGAAAATTGTGACTTGAAATTCTGCCTCAATTATTAGACTCATTGTAGTTCATGTTTTGTATGGAATTCTTGAAATAAGTCCAAGTACCTTTAGAAACATCTTATGCTATAGTATTATTTACACTTGCACTTTTTAAAAAGAATGCAAACATAATTTTAAAAGTATTGATTGGAGGAATGTAATGTTCATCATAAAGTATAATGGGATTATTATCAATCAATTTTGTGATGCTGATATGATATCACAGTTTTTTTGTTGGGACCAGTGAATCTTATCAACAATGTCCTCTAACTTTGATATATTTTTTTCACCTACTTGAGGAGATACAATTAATTATCAGTGACTGTTTATATGACCACACGACTGTACATGTTAAATGCCATCGAGTTAGTACTAATTTATATCCCCTAAGTACAACAGAATGAAACACTGTCCTGCGCCATCGTCACAATCTTATGTTTTAAAGCATTGTTGCATCCACTGGGTCAGTCCATCTTATCGAGGCCCTTCTCTTTTCACCGCCTCTCTCTGTCTGATTTACATGGCTGCTTGTTCTATGGGGAGTCTACTCCTCAGATAATATTCTTCCCCTCCAAGCCCATATATTATGGAGCTGAAAGCTGAGTCAGAGGAGAATACAAGTGGAACAGTGAAGAGCAAAGGGCCATACTTGGCGGATTCCGTGTCTCCATCAAACCAGTAAGCCTGATCCATTTTATGATTTGGGACTTTGTTCCATGTTCTTCAGGAGTCCACTCAGGATCCACGTTTGTGACCCTTTGCAGAGGAATTAACAGTGGAAGCTGGGCACCCTCTAGTTCTTTTGGTCTCAGGGTTGTGGAGGCTGAGGTTTGCTGTAGTCCAATCACCCTCTGGACTAATTGTTCCCTACTTTGTCTATTTTCTTTATACTTATTTTATGCTACTTTTGCAATGTCTCCAGGGGTAGCAAAGAGCATGCTGGTGGGTCAGGCACAACTGTCATATGAGTGGGCATTCTGCTGCTTGGTCTAGCTGTGATCTAGAAATGAGAGATTCAGCTTTGTTTCAGGCACTGAAAGATAGAAGAACAATGAGGTACCCATGCACCCTTTGGAAGTCTGGAAAACCCTTTCTCTACTACAGTCAGCAGAGGGACAGCAACACAGAACATGGGTACCCATAAGTCACAATTTTGTGTCTCCACACTTTGCCCAGGCCAAACTCTAGAATATCTTCCTCCTTTGTTTTATAAGCTTTGCTAAACTCACGCCAATGAAAGATTTTGTTGTTGGGAATTTTCTCATGTTTAAAGAAACCTGAATTCCACATATATGATTTTCTACATATAATTAATACAAAGGACTTCTTTCCATTGTGAAATCTCTAATGTGCTGTAAGGCATTGGTTTTAGCTGAAAGCTTTACCACACTCACCACATGTAAGTTTTCTCTTCAGTATGAATTTGTAGATGAGTTTTGAGTTGTGCTTTCTGAAGGCAGTCTTTGCTACATTCACTGCATACATAGATTTTTAGTTCCTGTGTGGAATCTCTGGTGTGATATAAGGTGTAGTTTCTGATTGAAAGCTTTACGACACACATAGAATTTATCTCTGGTTTGAGTTTGTAGATGAGTTTTGACGTGTGCTTTCTAAATGAAGCCTTTGCCACATTGATCACAGAAATGGGATTTCTCCCCAGTATGTTTGCTGATGAACAGTGAGAGAAGTCTTTTTGTTAAAGTCTTTTCCACATTCGCTACATACATGGGGTTTCTTATCAGAGGAAGTCAACCTCTGGTACATACATCATGGGTTCAAAAGGCACAGTTATACAGCAATAATTATTAATTATTATAGTTAAATTATAGGGAGCATGAGAAAGAAAGGAACAGAGGCTGAGCCCCGGTGGCGTAGTGGTTGTGCGCAGGACTGCGGCCCACTGGGATGGAGGTTCAATTCCAGCCGCGGCTCCACAGGGGCAAAGGCTGGACCTCCTACTCCCACCACCAGAGGGCAGTGATGCCAAAAAAAAAAAAAAGTTCAGAGGAATAATAAGAGTCAGACACATTTAATGGTAGCATGCTCACCTCTGCCCATTAGGTCACCCACTTGGAAAGAGTGAGTGCAGGAAGGGATTACATGAGGGAGCAGGGAGAGGGAGCATCCAGTGCGAGCAGGAGAGAGAGACAGAGAGACAGAGAGACTTTCTTTATGGTGTCCAAGCCTTATATACCCTTTGGAGCCATGCAAGACCCCTAATTACAGGTATAGGCACACCACAGGAAAGAGTTGTGCTCTAGGTACATTTTATAGGAAATATGGGGTTCTCATGTGACAAGAACACACTCCAGACTCCTGGATGTGGCAAAATAGGTTAGACTAGAGACCACTAACAGCAGCATGTGAAACCAGCCCACAGTCTTTAAAGGAAGCAATCCATTGTCTTAACAGCTGTGGGTTGGCCCTATCTTTTGTGAGACACACAAAGACCTTTTATCTGGAGTCATTAGGGAGAATATCTAACTTCTGAATTCCACCCCAAATGCTGGCAACTGGTTACTAATATTTGCTTAATATTTTGGGGGTATATATAATTGTGGAACAGTCCTGATTTCATCCCACAGTTTTTCTTAAAGATTAACTTGCTGATGACCAGTGAAAGAAGTCTTTCTGACAAAGGTTTTTCCACATCCACCACATACATAGAGTTTCTCTCCAGTATGAGTTCACTGATGAACAATGAGAAAAATCTTCCTGATAAAGGCTTTTCCATATTCACTATTTAAAGGAGTTTCTCTGCAGTATGAGTTTGCTGGTGAACATTGAAAGAAGTCTTCCTGCTAAAGACTTTTCCACATTCACCACAGACACAGGGTTTCTCTCCAGTATGAGTTCACTGTGAACAGTGAGGTCCTTCTTCCTACAAAAGGTTTTTCCACACTCATCACATACATGGGGTTTTACTCCAGTAAGATGATGAACAGTGAGCTCATTCTTCCAGAAAAAGGCCTTCTCACATGTACCACATACATGTGGTCTATCTCCAGTATGAATTTGTAGATGAGTTTTGAGATGTGCTTTCTGAATGAAGTCTTTGCCACTTTCACCACATTGGGTTTTTCTCCAATATGACCTTGCTGATCAATATTGATCAATATCCTTCTCCTTGATAAAAGCGTTTTCACATTGACACACACATGGAGTTTCTCTCCAGTATGAGTTTGCTGATCAGCACTGAGATCACTCTTTCTGGTGAAGTCTTTCCCACAATTAATGCATACATAAGGAGTCCCTGCCACTTGATTTTCTCTTGATTTTTTGATATGCCTTGAGGTATGATTTACTGTGATAAGTTTTGCCACAATGCAAGCATTTATATAGCTTTTTGAATATGTTCATTGAGTTTGAAAACTTTATTGAATATTTGCCCACACTGACCGCATTTATCACTCTTACTAATATATCAATGATCTGGTGCTGCTCATAGAGCAAAGGCCCTCGATGAAGACTGTCCCATCTTTATCACCTTTGTGTGTTCTCTCACTTTCTTCAGAATCCTGTGACTTCACAAACCTGTTTTGTTCAAACCCAGGGAATTTCATTTCAGTAAAGAGTTGTTCCTGTTTGCCATGGAGAAGAATTTTATCATCTTCATTCAGCACATCTCTGATTTCTTTATTTTGTTGTTTCTGTTCTGATCTAATTGCAGAATTTTAAAATCTGATTTTACAATTTTTTCATGTAAGTCAAACTTCTCACAATTTTCCTTTGGAACACATTTTTTTTTTTGTCAAGAAACAACACTTTGCAATGCATTAAATTTATAGCAGTGTTCCATTCTGTCCATGCCTCTTTCACATTGCAAGTGCTCAAGGAAAGGATAATCATCTTTGTGGATTTCAGTGGAAACTAGGTTGCAATATTCTCCACATCCCATCCTGATTTAGGGCCTTCTGAGCAGGGTTCCGGAGCTTCCATCCCTCCCAGATGAACTTTGCAGCTACATCTATGAATGTCAGTGATTCCAGCATCTGAACCTTTTTTTTTTCTCCAGCTTCCAAATATTGAAGAGGTCCTTATTTACTTGATAACTAGCTTTGTGAAATGCTGCAGAGTAAAGCATGGAACATCTTGAACCTCTACCTCAAGCAGGGACTTATCCACTGATGCTCCTGCAAAATCAAGGGAGCCATGGTCATTTCCTTAGGACACTGTGAGCAACTGGGATGCTTTGTGTTTGTCCCATCTGGATCAGTTTTAATTATGTTCATAAATTTCAATCTTTCATGAGGATATCCCCAAAATAGCAATGCCCAAAGCAGGTATGTCTCCTTCCTTCTTCTAAGCTGCTGGTGATGCACAATCTGCAGGTGTGTTTGGAGTCAGGAGAGGGGTATGGTTCAAAACACAGAAGTTGAAATCCTTCCTTGTGATACTTCAGTGTGCAAGATACTAGTAACATATTTATAGCTCCTTTGACTGGACCATATTTCTCTGTGGCAAATCCTTGTTCTATTGAGCTCTCTAAAAGTCTCCATCATTACATGTCTACAGAATTTCCTATAAGAAAGGTCCAGCAATGCCCATTCTTCCTAGGAGAAGTCCACAGCTACCTCTTCAACAGTCAATGTCCTAAAACATCCCATCTATTCTGGGTCAGCAAGGTACCAGGAATTCCAATATGTGAAAGGATGAAGAGGACAGTTCTACTTCTCAGTCACTCTGTGTCTGCACTGCCGTGTCTTTCGTACCTTCGTGGAGATAGGCCAAGCTATGATAGGAACTCGTGGCATGCTCACTCAGATACTTCTGAGACAGAGAAAGTGGGGTCAGCAGGAAACTGATATATTTGTTCTTTTGGCAGTCTATGATAATTTTAATAATCTTTATCAGCAACAAAATATCAAACACGCCAATTCTTATTCTATCTATCCCATCCAGTGTTCAATTTCAAATACCTATATCCAAAGATGGTTCTATGGGAACCACCCAACCCAGAGAGCTATTGGCACCTGCCCATGTTTCCACTACCTTTGTATCTACTAGACTCTGCATCCACAAACCTGCCATCTTCCTCCATCCTGTTTCACCCTCAGCATCATTAGCTTGTAGCTATGTGAGAATGCAGAGGCCTCTGCCTAACATAGAATATTTGGAATTAAGTTGGGCTGACTTGGAATACCTTCTCAATATCAGCTTATGCTGTATATAAAGCTCTTTCTTGTACACATGTGAATATCACTGGGTTTTGACAATCCATTCTAGCACAAACCAGAACTTAATATATGTGCAAGTGGTGGTCTGTTCCACTCTTAGCCCTTGCATAACTCAGTTATGTTATTGAAAAAAGGTACCCGCTATGAAGAAGGCATGACAAATCCTATCACGTGATCTCCAGTTTCATTTCTCTCAAGATCATGTTTTGCAATTACCATCCCCCTTTCCTCCTGTCTCCAAAATTTGCATTTCTTTCAACAATAATCATGAATTCATCTTGATTGCAGTTTTTAGGGAGGAGGGATGGTGGAGTAGAAAGGGGGAACCAATTCAGGGATCTACATATGACCTCCTCTCTGAGGCAAGGCTAACAGGAAAGTGAGTATAGGGACACATTGGACAGTGTACGATATGAAAAAGCAATAGCAATTTGGAAATTATTAAAGGTTCATGGGGGTCAGGGGGGAAGGGAAATATAGGGAGCTGGAACTGGGAGCCTAAGGGGAGGGAGGAAGTTTTGAGAGTGATGATGGCAATAAGTGGGCAAATGAGGCCTGCATATAATTGATGTCTGTATGGATCACGAGGGGAGGTGTATGAGCCCCCAATAAAATGATTCATTTAAAAAAAGGGGGGGAGGGCTTAGCCTCGGTGGTGTAGTGGTTGAGTGCAGGACTGCGGTCCACTGGCTTGACGGTTCAAATCCTGCAGCAGTTCTCCAGGAGCAAGGCTGGGCCTCCCACTCCCACCAGAGGGCAGTGATGCCCCCCCCAAAGAAAACAAAACAAAACAAAAAAAGGGGGGGAGGGAGAAGGAGGAGCTTATACCAAGGGCTCAAGTGCAAAATGTTTGGAAACGAATGTGACAATGTGTGTGCAAATGTGCTTGATACAGATGATGTATTGAATGTTATAGTAGCTGTAAGAGCCCTCAATAAAATTATTTTTTAAAACGTACAAATTTGCTATACAAAAATTATCAAGTGACTAACCTTACTGGTTTTATTAGCTGAAAATTGATGAATTCATATAATCATTGACAAAATATGTGCATCTTATTCATTGTAAAACAAGGTATGTACATGGGTGAATCCAACTCTAAGTATTTTAATATTTATTCAAATTTTGAAAAAGTTTTACTGGCCAACATAATAAATGTTTAAGTGGTACATTTTTCATAGAGGAAACATTATTATTTTGTGGTTGGATAGGAATATGGATTTTTGTACATGTTGTTATCTTGATTAGCCTTCAAATGGTGAATAAACTGGTTCATCTTCTATGAAATATTATTTTTTTCTTAAGTATTACATTGATTCCATTTCAATAATGAAAAAGTATAATTCTCACATTTTAAAAAAATGGGGTGCTTTATTGGATTAAAATCTGATGACTATGAAGTTGGACTATAGTTTGTTTGATATTAAGAAAGCATTAAAACATAGTATGAATTTTCAAGTCCCAGTTTTCCAAGCTATTTACCAGAAGTGTGTGACCATTCATCATTCATTTATTCTACATTTTGTTCTGTGCTGTCCATGCCACAACTGCTGCTTTAAGCATAGAAACATTAATAATAATATACAGATTTCTTTCCCTGCAAGGAGTTCACAATTTTTGGAGAAAGTATAAATTAACTTAATTATAAACAGCTGTAAGTAAAAAAAAACTAAATAATAAAGGAAGACAAGATATTTTTTAATTAAGAAATAATCGCTAACAAATTTTAAGTGGTAAAATGCTTGTCTGAAACTATAGTACTCTATGAGGACCATGATATTGTTTGCCAAGGGTATTAGAAGGCTGTATGCTTCTCAATGTTTTCTCTCATATCAAAGCACTTCATTATTATTAAAATCAAATAATATATCAGCACACAAAAAACTAGATTTAGTATATCTATTTAAGGATTTAGAAAAATACTTTAAAGTAATACATTTACATTCCCTGGCAGAAAAAGGGCAAAAAATGTAAAGGACAGGTGACCGAGAATGTGATAATACTTGGGGGAAATAGTCTGTCCGTTTGTAGATGTGCCCTTGAACGCTCACTCTGATGTTTTTGCCGTAAGCAATAATCTGGAGAGAGTATTTTTTACTCTTTCCATCAAAATAAGACTGATTCTTTATGTTATAATTCCCAGTGCCTTACAATTTCATTACTTGAGTTATACTAGATAAGTCATTCTTTTAATTATAGTATAAACTGTGCTACTTACAATAGTTTAGGGAATACATTAATCACTCATTGACATTTGCATATTTATGCACCACACATAAACCTTACAAGGAAAAATAGTTGTTGTTTTTTTCTGACAGCATTTGTTAACTGAATTATTTTAAATAAAGTGATTTTAATAATAGCGTGTCCCGAGGTCTAGCATCATAATATATTGGTGATTACAAATACTATATCAACAGCAAGACTTCTTGTCTTAGAGACATGGGGTAGATTTTAAGGAGAAAAGGGTCATTGGTGCATCAAGTCAAGTATTATCAGAGGCCACTTCACATATCCTCTGAGAGTCTATCTGTGCATTAAAACACAATAGCAAACCCACAGCCGTTCAGCTGATTCCTTCCCAAAATGTCTGTCTGGGAAAACCTTTAGGGCAGATAGACTCTAACCTTTCAGTTAGCAGGCGAAAGCTTGGTAACTAAATCTTCAAATGAAATGCCCAACACCACCCTTCCTACCAGATACTCCATATTCACACTCCATTCCTGACTACTGACTTAAGTTTAAATGTTAGGTAAATGCTTCATAATTTATCTTTGTTCCATCATGCAAAGAAACTGCGTGTACAGCACATGCATAGTTGTGTTTCAGTTGTGGTTTTGTTTTGCATTCTAACAATAGTCCAGGAGCTAAGGTTTTGGATTCAAGATTGTCATTAAATACAGCATTATCAATTCCAGCTTATGTGTAAATCATTTGACAGCAAATCTATATTTTATTTTAGAGTTTTCTGACTTTTTTTTCTTCTAGGTGGTCCACAAAATATTGCAAAGATGTGTCTCCAGGCTTATATTTTCAATTTTCTCTTGAGACATTCAAAGAAGATGACTTTGCTACATAATGTGGTGGTATCTGGGAAGGGCAATGTCATCACTTCCAATTTAGTTGTAAAGAAACAAACCCAGTAATAAACACACTCTAAAGCCAAAATGAAAATAGTTTCAAGCAATTGGATGCCAACATGCAATTTCAATGCTAGCCCTTTTTTTATTCTATCTATTTTTAAAATTTTTGAAAGCTCCTTCTATAGAAGTGAGACTTTTATCATACACATAAGTATAGATTTTCTAATATTGACTATTGGAGTATGTCTATATTCCCATTCAATTTAATTCCAAGTATATTACTATATTTGTTTTGATACAGTGCTCCTTGTAGGCAATCACTCTACTATTGCATAACGAATTACCTCACATAATTAGCATCTCATTTTTATATGAAAATTGAGGCCAGGGTACAGGGGACAGAGGTGGGAAGAGAGCTAGGAGAAGAATGGTAGGGTGGTGGTGGGGGAAAGGAACCAAAATGTTTAATTTCCACTTTACCACATATATATTGATCTTCAGCGCCAACATTAGAACCCAGGCATCCTGACTTCAAAGGAACTTTATTTTTTATTAAGTATACTTTGGGGAAAATGAATCATTATGCCATAAGAATTCATTAAAGTATTATTTTACAGGTAGCATTATGGGACTATGGTGGGAAAATTGCTCTTGAGTGAGTGCCAACAACTGTGGAAAATCACTGCAGAAGTTGCAGTGAAGAGAGCAATACACTTCACTTGCTCTTCGCAACTGTGATATGTTCAAGTTTGCAAACAGGAATTCACCTCATCACACTGTCATCAGCACCAGTGCCCTTTATGCAGTACGAAGGAGACTTTGGGGGCATTTATTCTCAAAAGTCAATGTTCTTGTTACTACATTTACCGAACCAAGCATCTTAACTTGCTCCTTTCCAAATCGTGTGCCTGTATAACTTGTTTAATGAGAAGAGGGCCAAGGTTGCTCTTTGTTTTTTGTGAAGGCAGAAGGCAGGAGTTGCTATTCTCCAAAGATTAGAAGCTGATTCACAAAATTCTGGACTGCTTTTATGTATAAAAAAGAGCAACATTTAAATTCAAGAACTCATTTGATTTTAGAATAACTGCACCATTCTATTTTTAATTTGGAATGTCCATGTTTAGAGTTACTATAGATTGTCTACTGATTATTTTGATGCTATTTTCTACTTCACATTTAGTACACAGTGCACACTAAGAGAAATTGAGATACTGTTACTTAGCACACTACTGTTTAGTGAATAGATTACTCCACAAAATTATTTTGAAGCACGAAATTATTATATTACTTTACCACATGCAGTTCACCATGGTGAAAAGGTAAGAAAAACCTTTTTGTGCCTTCCCCCAAATCCTTTTTGTATATGTAAAGTTCTATCACCAAAAACCTACCTGGTCATGTGACAATTTGATCATAAAGTTTAAGAAATAGAACCAAAACTATCCCATCAATTTTTATTGTTATTTTTATGCACTTCCATAAGTTTCAATTTGTGATTTGGCTTGCATCAAGGATGTGATTTTAACACGGTGATGAAGCCCTGTGTCTGTGGAGATGTGGAACACAGCCAGCATCGGACTGAAGTGGAGCTGGGCTTTCCTAGGAAGTCATTTCCCACCAGGAAAGTGAGAATGGAATCACAAATCTGATGAATGTATTAAGGGTAAAAGAGAGTACTTTGAAGGTGATGAAGTTGTTTTGTAAAAAAGCTGAAATACATCCCTATGGGAATAAAAACTCTATGAAATGAGGGGGTAGCCTCATTTCATACAAGTCTCAATTTTTGTTGACATTTAATAAACTGGGGTAGCCTGAAGGCCAAGAGAAATGTCTTTTGCATAGATTAGCTCTGAAGTATTTGTTGTGACAGTCCATGTTTGCTCAGAAATAAACATCTCACATCCCCCAAGAGATACCAGGTTTGATTCATAATCGAAGGAGGCTACATGCAGTCGCCACAGAGTTACTAGTAGAAACTTGCATTTTGCCATGATGCTGGGTGGGTTTCAGTGGAGCTTTCAGAATAAAAAATATATATAGGCACAAAGGACTGGTGATTTTCATCGAAATAAATCAATCCATGAAAACCCAATGAATCACAGTGGTCTGATCTCTACCTAGATATACACTTGTGAGGTACTTCGTTCCTTTGTGTCAACTCCAAGATAGTTGACAACAAAGTGATGTGCATTCTATGAGAGGAACTGCTTTCAGTGAGTGGATGTTTCAGATCACAGTCTAGAGTGCAAGCAACAAATGCTCAGGACCTAAACTTGTTGTATGAGGGTCAGATAATTTATTTGAAGCTTTATTAGGAGATAATTAGGAAAACA
Organism: Nesogale talazaci; assembly: GCA_004026705.1. Taxonomy (NCBI): domain Eukaryota; kingdom Metazoa; phylum Chordata; class Mammalia; order Afrosoricida; family Tenrecidae; genus Nesogale; species Nesogale talazaci. The sequence continues at coordinate 221,667 of PVJH01000543.1, read as the reverse complement.
ATGAAGTCAGAAGGAAAATGAAAGAGTTTTTAGGATCTTTAAAAATATTGCAGCTTTGGAAATGAGAATGAAGGACAGTAAATTCTTTTCATTGAGTTGTACTTAAGTCACCATTGTTTCTGTCTCAAAAATGCTCAGTACTGAAGGCAGGTGGTTGCCAAAGCAGTGTTCACACCTGTCATTAATCTCGCTACAAAATTGGGCCTCAATTGAGAGAATACAGGGCATTAAGGACAAGCCTTTAAAAGTGAAGAACCTTGGTGCACTGATTGTTTTGTAACCTAAGTCACTTTTGAAATGCAGCAAAATCATAGCACATAGCTATTGTTTCCAATTTTAGCTTTTTGTTTTCACTGGCATATTGCCAGGTCTATGGATATTAACAGAATGATGGCATAAAAACGAACCACACACAGAATGGATCACTGGATTGAAGAATTAAATAAAATGGAGGTTCCTCCTTCTGCTTTTTATTGACAAGAACAAAGCAGAAAAGACTGATCATAGATCTTCATTGAAGATTCACTTGTGAAATAAATACTCTTGAACATGACTGGTGACTATTTTCAAAAACCTCCATAGCTCATGAACAAAATGTTTGTCTCAGGGAGACTATTTTTCTAAATCTCTTTTAATGAACCCGGCCCAGTCTTTTAAAAATACCCTCAGGAAGGACAATTCAGTGCTTTCAGTGTGGTGTGCACTCAGAAAAACTAGCAGATCGTTTGCTTTTCTGTTCTGAAGCAAACAGAGGGCAGACATGCCCAGAGCGCTGACAGACCTTTGTGTCCTACAGCCTGCTGCTCTTCGGAGTGTGTTCAAACGCTATGAGTTAAACCAAGAAATAAATGTCAGAAAATAAACACTTGAAGTTGGGATAGTCTTTAATAAGCTAGAATAAATGAGGTAATTAGGCTTCATTTTTCTAGTACTTAAGTTTACTATAGCTCTCTCTATAAGGATGGGAATCTGAATGCTGGGATAGCAAATGTCCCCAGAAAACTAGGCTTTTACAGTGTAATGTTGCATAGTCAGCCCAAGGCCACTCGGCCTCCTTAATGAAGGTTTCATAGTTTAAAAAAATAAAAAAGGATAAACTGCCAATGACACACAGATTCGATGATCCTAAATTTTTCTCATATGAGCAAGTTTGTCACATTTGACATCTTATGAAAGCAGCCAACATGGAAAGGAAAGCAGTTCGTGGAGGGAGCATTGACATTTGTGTCTTGGAAATCACTGGGGAGAGCAGGAGCTAGTGAGCAGGGCCTGGAGAGTGAGAATTAAGATAGCAGTTGGGCAATGAGTCTTTGTGATGAACTTCTCATTCTCCACAAGTGTGTTTTAGACCCAGGAGGCATGCGTTTACCCCTTGAGCAGCAAAAGTGGCAACAGTCAGACAGGGAAAGGCAATCATCAGGAGGTTGGCGTGCACAGTCTTCTCACACAGCTCTCAGCGCCTTATGTTTGCTTTCACTCTGGCTAAGTACAACAGTATGCTTGAAAAAAGTCTGGAAGAAACAAAGGTGCCTTTGCCAATGTTACATTTTGCTTTGACAAGGCATGTGCTTTCTGAGGGGACTCTACTACAAATGGGATCAGGTCATTCATGTATGCGGTGTTCAGATATAATTTTAAGATACAACCCCCACTGAGATTGTGCTTTCCTAAGTGTGGGCATTCATAGGACTAAGGGAGAAATGTTCTTGCACAACTAATCAGAAAAGGCTTTCTTTACATTCTGAAATGACCTTGTGGCAAATAGCGGGTATCATGATTAAATTTGCACTCTAATAAGTGTAACCTTTAGCTTATGGATGGAAAAGCTCCAAAGAGCAAATCCAAAACCCTGGCTAAATCATTATGTTTTCTTTGTGATTATGCTAAAGGATTCCTGCTCGCTCATTTTGTTACAAACCATAGAATATGTCAATGTCTTATTTAGAATAAGGACCCAAGAATCTTAACCATGCTTTGGACAATTCTAATATTCTAAACAGCCATACTTCATCTAACTACCTATAACATACATTTCTCTGGGGTTTTAAGCTAAACTTTAAGAATAGAAACTTTAAAAAAAGAATACAAACTTAATTGATTTGATATATGCTGATTAATTCTGAAAAAATACCTTAAGTATAATTTCATAAATATTACACTATAAAAGTCATTCAATAACTATATTACCATGGACTGTTTTTTAATATAGAGTACCTTCATTATAATAGAATCTTCATTTCCTAATTAAAAAGGCTGAGTTTTAATTTATATTTACTTCAAAACTGAAAGTTAAGCATCCAGTATTAATCTTTTTATGCTCAAGTTATTCACTTAAGATTTATCTTGGAAAAAGTAATTGGACTCATTATTATGATTACCATTTAATAAAATATAATAACATTTCTATTAATTTTGTTGTATACAGTTAAATATGGTGCTATGAAAAATATTAAAGATTTTCAAACAGTGTATGGAAGAACTACAGGGATACAGATAAAAATAAATTTCTCATAGCATGATATTAGTTGACATGGCATTAGAAGAGAGTACGATTTCAAAATGCTGTTAACCAGACCATTTCCATCTCTTGTCTGTCCACTTGGTTTACTGTGATGGCTTGCATGTACCAGTAATGCTACAAGGTAAACAACTCATATTTAAAATGCAGAAGGGTTATATGTAGTGAACAGGTTTAATAGAGCTGTCATGCTAAGAGAAACCAGGAGTAAGGACATGACATCTATTTGCGAAACAGTTGTCTAGGGAACTCTTATCAAAAAGCCCTAGAACATTGTCTAATATTGTCCCAGAAGATAAGCCTCTGGATCTGGGAGACATACAAAATGTGGCATGATGATCTGTCTCCTGCACATAGAGGTGACCTCATTAATGGGAATGGAGGAAAGCTTTCTGAATCTCCCATTGCTAAAGTGACACATCCCAAAACAGGGAGAAAGAGGCACACATGTTCATTAGTAGCAGGGATGGGATGCATAAATCAATCTCCTAGGCATTATTAAGTAGAAATGGACAGGTATCAAACATTTTGAATCAAACAAACTGCACCTCAAATGACAAGTTGAAGAGGAAAGGCATCATATTCATCATGGAAAAGGTCATCCAAGATCTATCTTAAAACCAAACACTACTAGTGATAAGGCAAGCACCATAAGCCTGGAGGTCAAACAAAACCCAAGCCCACACGGTGCTGCCATGGAGCGGATAACAACTCCCCGTACACACCAGGCCAGGACCACCGCTCCGGCGGGCTCTAGGCAGGGAAACGTTTCCTCTTTTTCAAATCAGTTTTATCGGCATGTGATCCATATAGCAGACAATTCAAGAGCTCCACTGTATCAAGAAGAATTGTACAGTCACTACCACATAATAGTAGACCATTTTCATTTTTCCTGTTCTCATTGTGATTCATGTAACTCTTTCTCAATTTTGAAAAAAAAAATATACAAAACAAAACATTCACCAATCAAGCAATTTCTATATGTGCAATTGAATGCCACTGATGTAAAAACTCTTTGTGATGGAAAACCATTGTTGTTATTCCTCCCTTAAATTGTTCCATCACAATTAAAAAGAATTCAATGCCTCCAAGCAAAAACTCTTACTTCTCAACCCATTAGGTCATTTGGTTTCTATTGTGTTAGCAGTGTTCTTTTGTTTAGTAGTGTTCTTAATATGCTATTCACATATCATACACTACCATAGTTAAAACAGTTCTAAAATGACTTACATAGACACAATCTCTAATGTTGCCTACCCACTCCCTCACCCACTGAGATCTCCCAATGACCCCTTCACCTCTCCCCTAACTTCTTCACCCACCATTGTAGCACTTATTGTCCTACTCATCCACTCCCTCTGTATTACACAAACTGGGAGGAACAATAAAAAATGAAACAAAGACAAGTTAGCAATGACAATATAAAGATAAAAATAAAGATTCAGAAATTAGAAGAAGAACAAAAATATTTAAAACACCAGGATAAAATTCATTCTTAGAACAATCGAAAAATATCTGTGCACAGAGAAAGTGCAGGTTGGGTGAAAGGAGAGGTCAACTGACCAAGTATCATATTATACCATGGATCAATTCACCATAATGTAGAACACAATCATCTCTGTCTGAGAGTAAAGCTGTCAAAGGTCCTCACCTGTGACTAGAGGGGATCTGCTAGAGGCCTGGTTTGGCCAGCAAGTATGCAGATAGATTTGGGGTTCTCACTATCACCCACAGTTTTGTACAAATTGTGTGTTCACAACTTAAGCACCGATAATTTCCCCTTCATCTAACTAGAATTAGTTACTGTGCTCTTTGCTGAACGCAGAAAAAATTAGAGACATGTTTGCCTGTATTTTATTATCTACATGGTGGCCTTCAACATAATGTGACTCATAAAAAATTATATATAACATTAGAAAGAATGGGAATTTCAAAATATTTCATTGTGTAGAATGAAAACCTGGTATATAGGCCAAGAATCAATTATTCAAACAGGACAAGGATGCTGCATGTTTAAGGTCAAGAAAAATGCAGACCAGGATAACATGCTTACCTCATGTTTCCTCAACCAGAATGAAGGGCACATATTCTGAAAAGCTGGAGAATATGAAAAATACATCTGAATTGGAGGAAAACGAATTAACAATCGATGCGCAGGTGGCACGACCTTACTTGCTGACAACAGAGGACTCTAAGTACTCATGGATAAAGATTAATGGTTTAATTTAACTTTCACCTCTACATAATGTAAAAAGATCCCCACAATTGGAAGTGTCAAATATTTCATTTCAATTGTATCTATAAGTAATGCCCATGGAAGTAGCAGTAAAAAGATCAATAATACATTGTATTGTATCACCAATGAAGTATTTCTTTAAAGTCTTACAAAGCAAAGATGTCATTATGAAGATGAAGGTGTCTCTGACTTAAGACCCGAGATTTTCCATAGTTTTATTTGCATAAGAAAGCTGAAAATAAATATGGAAATCAGAAAAATACTTGATACCTTTGAATTAAGATGTTGGAGAAGATTATTTAATGCAAAGTGTGGATTGCCACAAGAAAATCCACTCAGCTAAAGGACAAGAATGCTTCTTCATCTCAGGGATGGCAAAAATGTGTGCCAAAATATTTTGCACATGCTATCAAGTGGGACCAGTCCCTGGCAAAGTACCAGGTAAAGTGTAGGGGGTTCAGTGAAAACTTGGGACCTTCAACACGATGGACTACTGTAGGGAATGCAACAAAGGACTTAGTGGCAAGGATACTGCGGGACCTGCGGTGTATTTGTTACTGATGGGGCTGCGGCCTGCAGGACAGCAGTTGAAAAGCAGCAGCCGAGCTGTGGCAGAGGATCTGGACTTTGTAATTCTGCAAACAGCTAAAATCTCTGCCACCTACAGGGGGTCAGGGGGTGTCACTGAGAGGCAGCATTGACTCCACGGCAGAGAGAACAAGACGTGGCAGAGTTTGGTTTTGTTGCGAGAGGGGTTGGCAGGACTTGGAACCACTTTGAAGGCACCTACCCAGGACAATGGTTCCTTAATCGGCATTTGGTCTTGGATAAGCCCTTAACTCTTGAAGTATTTTTATATGTTTCCATGTCAAAAATGAATTCCTAACACCAAGGCTTGTTTTGAAAATGTGCACCTAAGTATAAAAGGAGAAGATATTTGGATTCTGAAAGTGCAAAAAGTTGTTTATCTGTAACAAATTAATGTCATTACTACTGAGTAAAATTTTAAAATGGTTCCTCTAACATATAATTTTCATGTATTATAAAAATGAGAAGACTGGCTCATTTTTCTTTTTATTTCTATAGGATTGTATCAGATGATAGATAATTTTTCTTTTGTTATGTGGACCATGAATGAGTATATTGGAAGGTAGATTATATGTGCTAAATTTATACCGTACATTTCAATATAGGGACTTCAAGGTACAGTTAGAATCAGAAATTTGTAGAAGGGAGTATGATCAACAGAAAAGAGGGAAAAGCAGTGAGAACTAAAATTTTATTAATGTCTGTGAGGAGGGAGGGTTACTGGAAACTGCAGCACTACATGAACAGAATAATCAAGGAAGGACAATCTGAAGAAAAATGAATGTGGATCATCATAATCAAAGCGTCAAATCATAGCATGGTCTTCATTCCACAGTAACATAAGAGAGACTGATATAATTATATTAAATCATCATAAATTCATTAAGATTTAAAAGTTCACTTAAACTGCTGCTCTCCTTACTTAGTTTTTAAGCTGAAATGCAATCATTTAAGAGGCAAGGGTCATGGCCCTTTACAGCTTTGCACAATTGCTGCACATTGTTCCGCTATGAATGATGAGCAGGAGAGTTTGGGGAACTTCTTTCCTTTTCTTTCTACCATTGGCTGTTCCTGCTTGCTCACCTTTATATTCATGTGCCACTAAAAGTTTACCAGTGAATGTGGAATGCTTGTCGTGTGCTAAGTTTTCTAAACTGTACTTATTTTTCTTGATATTTAGATGATTGTGGCAGTCACCTAATCTGGTGTCAGTCTGAGGATTCGGGCTTTAGGGGTGGAGTCTAGTCTGTCAATCTGGAGATAGCCAAAGAGACATTTGTGTGGGCATGGTCTTCTCTAGAGAATTCTGTGAAATGTGACAGTTTATTCATAGAGGCAGAGATGCTATCTCTCTCAACTTAGTCCCTTAGAGATGCTCTACTGACAAGACACAAGGCTGACTCCCTTTGAGATATCCTGGAGGAGAAGCCACGTGGACTTACCCTGATGGAACCAGACCTCTGAAGCTGGAGAAGTCACAGAGAGGCCCCTGCCAATGCTGAGATGCTTACAACGCTGCTGGATATTACTGATAGACTCTGAGCTCTGGAAACTGGAGAAGCCAGGGAGGGAGACTCCTGCCAGTACTGAGATGCTTACAATGTCATTGGTTACATAAGACTCTGCACCCACTGGCCTGCCGTCATTGCATGTGCTTCATGAGACTACAGAGGACTTATGGATTGGTATTGGAAAGATGGGCTTATACTGAACTTATGACCTTGGGCTGTACTGGGTTGGGGTGTTTTCTCAATGTATAGTTACTCTTGTGTATAAAACTCTGTCCTATACATGAGTGTTTATGAATTTGTTTCTCTAATCTATCCAGACTAACGCAACTATAATTTGAAAAACATACACCAAATGAGTACTTTCTACATTTATAACAGCACTGATTATATCTTTGGAATTGTGCAATTATGATTACCATCCTATGTTGAGTTACTATAAAAACTTCATTAATATAAACTCTGTCTCCTAACATTTATTTCTAAACATTTATGTTACTATTGTCAATTAGACGGCACATATGAATACAAGAACTCACTGACATCCATTTAATTCCAAATCATAGTGACTCCTTAGAAAGGAAATATATGCCCCTGTGGGTTTTCAAGGCTGTAGATTTTTCACAGGATCTCCCAAAGAGCAACTGGTGGTTTTGAACTGATGATTTTGTGGTTGAGTTCAACATGCAATCTACTATGCCACCAGAGAAATCTGTCTCCTAGATTGTTATTAAAATACTCAAGGAAAGCTTTTCTTAATATTTAGAAAAAACTATTTGTCGGTTTTAAGAAGATCTGGAAGATATTTTTGGTTTAGAGTTTAAAGGTTTTCCATCAAAAAGACCTTCAGTCTCCAGAAAGTCTGGAGTAGATTAGAATTTAAACTTCTCTTCCACCGTGTCCCTTTCTGTTCAGGGAACATCCTGTTATTTGGAACATTTGATTAAAATGGTCAGTCAACGCAGCGAGGCAAAATTTGGCTATTTTCTCTTCTCATAACAGAGAAGACAAGGTGAACATTCAGTACGCTCACATTCAATATGCTCCACCTATTCCCAACTCTACTTCCTCTGTCGCTCCTGGTGAATCGAGACTAACTTTTGTGTCTTGCATAGTCCCCTGCAAGAATTTTAAACCACTGAACAGCAAACAAAGAGGTGGAGCAGAAGCACTAAATATGCTCTTAGACCAATGTATTTAGATGTACCCTTAAACTACGGCCAAAAGCTTCCATAAATTGAACCAAATCATGGGGAGTTGTTTGTTGGTTGTATATAAGCAACCTCAGCACTGGTTTTGTCCTGTCATCCTTGTAAATATATTTCCCACACAGCTTTTTCATCAAAATTTTATAGACATGCATCATTGAACAGCAATTATAGTAGTCGGCTGTGCAGCCCTACAATTAAGTAATTGTATTAGTCTGGGTAGACTAGAGAAACAAATTAATAAACACTCATGTGTGTATTAAGAAGTTTTATATACAAGAGGAAATGAATATTGAGAAAACATTCCAACCCAGTTCAGTCCAATGTCAAAAGTCCAATATTAGCCCATGTGTCTAATACCAATCTATAAATTCTCTTCAGACTCACAAAACACATGCCAAAAAATTGGGTAGAAAATCTATGGATCCAGTGGTGTTGTAAGCAGCTTAGTGCTGGCAGAAGTCTCCACTTCTAGGTTTCTGGCTGCATCAGGGTAGGTTCATGTGGTTCTCCTCAGGGATGTCTTGCAGGGAGCCAGCCTGGTCAGTTGAGTGTCTCCCAGGAAGCAAATTGAGAGAGACAGTGTCTATGCCTCCAAGAAAGAATTACCACATGTCCCGAAATTCTCAGGAGAAGCAATGCTCACACAGAAGTTTCATTGGCTACCTCCAGATTGACAGGCCAAGCTCCATCCCTACACTCGTAATGCTCAAATTGACACCAGATTAGGTGATTGCTATAGTAATCAATTTGATTTTTCTATCACCATGAATTCTCGCTTCCTTCTGGCTATTCATAAACTTTAGTCTCTGTGCATTTTCCTTTCCTTATATTTTATTATGTAAAGTCATACATCATTCACCATTTTGTGGTTAATTTACTTCATTCAGCATGTCATCAATTTACACTCTCACTATATAAAAACTCTATTTTCGTGGCTGCATACTATTCCAGTGTATGTACCTTCCACATGTACTTTAGTCAATCATCTGCAATGGACATTTCAATTGTCTATACCTGTGAGTAGTGTCAATAGTCAAGCAGGGAACGTTGCTATCCATGTTTCTTTACCAGCCTTTGCTTTCAAGATTTTGGGAGATATACCTGGAAGTGGAATTGATGTCATGTGCTAAAGGATCATTATGAATGAAAATGGACTCAATAGTCATAGAGGGAGTGTTCTTTATGATCATGCACTGCCATCTACTTTTATTTAATGCACAACTAGTTAACTGGTACTCAGGTACCCCTATTGGACATATGAGGGAATTAAAGCTGCAGGAGCTCACATGGACAATACAAGTCAATGCAGCTAATTAGAGACAAAATGAAAGAACATTAAATTATTCCACTCCAACATATATCTTTGATAAAGCGTGCTGAAATCGAGCATTAATTTGTTCCTACAATTTAACTATTATTTTAGAAGTTTAAGCCAACACCTATGAAGCACTGTCATCTGTTACTACTAGATGAAGGAACATATGGAAACAAACTTCAAAGAGCTAAAATTACCCAGCTTCTAACGACACAAAGGTTTGTAATAAAATAGTCCTGTCTTAGAAGCACTGGACTGATAACTAAATTTGGATTCTAGTGATTTATACAAGGTATTTTGTATTTTGTGCTAGTACATGGTGCATCTATTTTATATTAAATTTATTTTAGAGTTGTCACAACCAGAGTGTTTAGAAGTTAGGGTTTTATACCTGGCTCTTCTTTTATCAAGTAGCGTGTGTGTGTGTTCAGAAATTGTAGTAGATATTAAGAGGGGAAATAAAAGAAAACCAAACAGTTCTTAAAGTGCACTTGGGCTTTCATATAATAAGAATCTCCTTTCCATGACTTACAAAGACTGGTTTGGAACATGAATAGTTCAGAAATCTAAAGTGAATTGTTATAAGAGATGAAAGTTCAACTAAAAGCTTTTATTATCTCAACTGACATGTAGCATAATGAGCACATCTCCCTGCTTGTCTCCTTGGAAAGTCCTATGGGGTAGAAACTAGAATTGTTCTGCCAGGCAGAGCGCCTCTATAAAGAGAGCTTTCTTGGTGAACAGAATTCCCTTGTCCTTTATTTAGAATCAAAAGGGATTACCTTACACTATCATATCATGCTTAAAAGGCTATCTATGGCAATGGTCCATCTGATTGTAACCTGAAGTGCTAGAGTAAATAAACAAATAAATATTTCAGAAAATGAAATGGAACAGAACTAGCAAGGTAAGAGTGAGGACTCAAACTTCTCAATAATTTGACTATGAAATACTAGTGACTTTTAAGAAAAGATCTTTCCGGTCCAATATATCACTTTATGACTTATTGGTCACATGTGTAATCAATAGGGATATGGTTTAGGGTAAGGCTTGATTATCTTGACAGATAATTGGTTCATTTTTATGGAAATTTGGCTCATTTTAAATGTCATCTACACTAACCTGATTTTTGACTTGAACATTTTTGTAAAGGATAATGTAGTATTAGATTTTTTTTTTCTTGGCCTATGTGTCATGGCTTTACATTTCACTCAATCTACTTAACCTTCACGTCTGAAAAGAAATTATTAGAATATTTTCATTCATTTCTGTTCATTAAGTAGTGTAGCCAATCTCTCTTTTTTTTCCTTGCAAAGCGAAGGATTTTGCTTTTGTTTTTGTTTTTTAAGTTTTTAAGTTTTTGAGTCTGTGTTATAAACAGCACTCCTGTGCTTTCTTCACTTTGACAAGATTATGAAGCAGTGGTTTACAGGAACGTCAAAGAAGAAATATATTGTATAAGTGTGAATAAAAAGTTTTATTGAGAAATAATGCACCTCAAGCAGGGCAATACTAAATTAAAATAGAGAGCATTCTATAGTCCAAGCAGTGGGGAGGCTCCATGTCCACAGAGACCACAAGGAAGCAGGGGGTTCATGAAAGGTAAGCTTCAGTTTGAGGTCTTCTCAAATGTAGATGTCAGCTACTAGGCTAGGAAGGAGTAAGTTACCACCTCGTTTAGTGGTGTCAGCTGATTCAATTTTACATGTTTTTATTTTGTTATGCATAATTGTAATAAATTATACATGACTAGGGCTGAGCCCCGGTGGCATCGTGGTTGTGCGTGGGACTGCGGCCCACTGGGATGGAGGTTCAATTCCAGCAGCGGCTCCACAAGAGCAAAGGCTGAGCCTCCTACTCCCACCACCAGAGGGTAGTGATGGCCGCCCCCCCAAAAAATTATACATGATTATAGTCATGGAAACGTTTTAGAAATTAGATTATATGTTGACAAAGTCTCTCAGAACTGCCTAACTATTGAACTTTTGTTTCCTGGGAAGGCATGTTGAGCTAGGAGGCTTTCATCAAACATGACTACTGTTACTGTAAACTTCAGTTTGTTTTACTTTTATTTACTCAAGTAACTGAAATCAGTTTCTGAATTCTCTTTTCCAAAGACTTTGTCTTTTTACGCAACTTTGATTAATAAAAGTCATTTCTCCCATTTGTCCATATACTAGGTCTCATCCTCAAGGTGAGTAGGCTTTTTGTTGGGGGGGGGGTGCATCACTGCCCTCTGGTGGGAGTGGGAGGCCCAGCCTTGCTCCTGGAGAGCTGCTGCTGGATTTGAACCACCAACCCAGTGGGCCGCAGTCCCACACTCAGCCACTATGCCACCTTGGCTCAGTCAGTGAGTAGGCTTTATAAAGAGCATTTTAATGAACTAGTTCATGTTCCATGATGATTTCTAAGGCAGAACAGAATTATAGAGATCAACATAAAACATCTCCAAGGAGAGCAAAGGAAAATTATTAAATAACAATATCACTGGTGAAATTTTATGAAAGTAACATGCCTTTTATTTATATGTTGTATTAATTATTGAATACTCTTGAAATAAAGCATTTTATGAATAAAAATATTGGGCTGCTGTAAATAATATTTTATAATTCTAGCAATAGAAACAAGGATGAATATAATGATTTCAAAAAAGTAGTCTTTCCCCAATACCCATTACTGCAAAAGGAAATCTAAAAATTTATAATTTTAGTTAAAGAAGGCATATTATGATTAAAGAAAAATATTATGAATTACATATTATCAATATAGAGGGTAATATTAGCACCACTGTCAGGAATATAGACATAATAATCATACTATCCCTTCAGTTGTCATGGGAAGGCTAAGGACAATTATATTTTGGAGAGCTATTTATTTACTTATTTACTTCAGCATTACAACTTAACTATCAAGTTTGCAACATTCATAAGCACTGCCATGTAGGAAAATGTGTATTTATTAGTTTTGTATATCTTTATTTGCTGATGATGCATGACTCAAAATTAAAAGAAACAGCTATAAATATCTATTAATAATCAGGAGGTAGAATTTGCAACTTATGAATCTAGGAAAACTAGAAGTCATCAAAAATTAAATGGAACACACAAATATCAATATCTTAGATGCTATCAACTAGCAGAAACTAATAGTCTTCCTTTTTAAACAGACTCTCATGGACTGGAATCCGATTCACCATCAGAAGAACAGTTAAATCTCTATCTTGAAATATAATACTGACTCTGAGAAAATAATATGCACATGACTACAATAAAATCCAATCAATGCAAGTATTATTCAAACTTATTTACCTACCTTCAAACTAACTGATGAGAAAATTGAAGAACTCTACTATATTTTTTCAGAATTAATTTAATCAAATATACATATACAATGTGTTAGAAATTGTTGGCATTGAGATGCAAAAGTTAGAAACAAAAAGAAAGGCACAGAGGTTGGAAAATAATGATTTTGTCATAGAAAAAAAAAAGCTGGAGCTCCTATCATAAAATTTGGTATGACAAATTAATTTTTCATTGCAAACTCTGTTTTCCCTCCAGCAACAAAATTGGCACCTGTGCACATGGACCTTTCCAGAGAGAATACATAAGAAATAAGTTGACAACTTATGCAGAAAGAAATAATGGGGAAGCACAATAACAGTAGTCAAAAGGACACCACGTGGTGATTGTGAACAGATCATCAATTGTTCACATTTAAGTCCTAGGTGAAGGTGAAAAAACTAAAGTAAGTTCCCAAGAGCAAAAATACGACCTTGAGTATATCACACTTGAATTTCTTGAATATCTTCAGAGCAAATATGCCACATGGGACATTAAGAATAGAAGAACATCAAATATGAAGAAAGTGAAATTTCATAAGAATGATGAAAGAAAGAAAGACAGACAGACAGACTTTGGAACTTGCTCTTGAACATACAAGACAAAGCAGATGGAGGAAATGATGACATAATAGAGTTGAACAGGGAATTTCTTAGGACAGCTAGAGAAGCCAGTAAATGATACAGAGATTAGTGGAAAGATCTAGAAAGAGATTCCCAAACTTATTGGGCCAAACAACTCCTTTTCAGAAAAAGAAATGACTCAATTTTCCCCCAGCAATGAAACACTTTTATAGACAAGCCCACAATGCAGGATAAAATATAGTCATCTGCTTCTTCAGCACCTCTTGGATCATTCCAGAACCCTCCAGGGATCACCAACCTTGAAAACACTGACATTGAATTAGAAAATCAAAAGGAAAGAGCTTACTCACTATATCTCAAGGTGAAGAAAAATTCCAGGCCTTGAGTTTAGCTATCAGTGGATTCTATGGGGGAAAATGTGGTAGAATGTAGGAAGCATCAAATATTCTAGGAACTAAGTTTTACAAACTATCTTGCTACATGATTTTGAATCATACATGTACGTGCTATCAATTCAACTCGTTCAAAAATATTACCAACACTTAAAATCTAAAAAAACAACAAAAAAGGAAGGAATATGCAGTCGCAGTACTAAACAGAACTGGCTGACAATCATTTCAAGAGGTTGTACATGATGAAGAACCAGTGGTAGTAAAGGAACTTCTTTGAATTGCACTTAGAGCATTAAAAAAATAAAACCTCTACCTGTTGATAGAATGCCAACAGCAATGTTTGACAAGGCTCCAGTTGTATATACAAGAAATTTGGAAGATAGTAATCTGGCCAGTATCCTAGAAGACATCCATAATTACACCTATTTCAATAACATCAGTATTACATTTAATCAAAAATTTTCCAAAGGCAATTTAATAAGAATTGCAGCAGCACATGGATGGGGAACTTCAAGCTTGATTTAGAAGTCAAAGTGGCCCAAAGGATATCATTTCTGATGTTAGACAGATTTGACTGAAAGCAGATATTTGCTTATGTTCTATTGACTATGAAAGGTATTGGGTTGTGTGGAACATAACACGTCTTGGCTAATGCTGAGAAGAATAGGAATTCTAGAACACTACATTATGTTCATGTATGTGTACAAAGAGGCAGCTGCATAAATAGAAGAAGAGAATATGGCATGGTCTAAAAGAAAGGTGTGTATCAGGATTTTGTCCTTTCATCATACTTACTCCATCTGTTTGTGTGAAGATGGATAATTCTATTCTAATGTTCATAAGGTCATTATGAGTCAGAACTGACAGGAGAGCACCTAACAACACTTCTGTTTGCCAACTTAGCTGAGTCATAATCATCAGTGGTTAACAGTTAAGCTGTTGTCATCCCTATGATGAGATCTGACATAATGCAGTCACCTACTATGAGCAGTCACTGAAGGAGAATACTATTAAGCTTATGAGTTGCTTCAAATATATAGATGAACATATTGACAAATCACTCTGTTTTATGACAGATCTGAATTATCATTTTATTTTTTTTGAGTTAATTTTGACATTGTTCTGTAAGACAATAATTTTATTGTATCAAGCTCTTAAAAAAGAAAACCATATAACAATCTAAATGTGCCCATCAATGTACAAAACTAAATATACCAATCAATACAAAGCTAAATATGCCAATAAACACATGCATCTAAATATATCAATCAAAATGGAATAAAATTATAAAACTCATTTCATTGATTGATTTCATCCAATCAATTCTAACTCATACTAATCCTGCAGGACAAAACTGGCCCTTTGCGATTCTGAAACTAAATCTTTCCAGGAGTTGATGGCATTTTCTTTCTCCCTCAAAGCAAATTGCAGATTTGAACTGGGGACTTGATGTCTAAATGAATATTATAGTATACCAGAAAGGAGATAGTGCTTCAAATTAGTTCCTTAGCAATAGAAGTAAAGAGAAGGCAGATGTAGAGTAGAAGAAAGTGGAGGAAACAGATGACTCTGGTGTTTTCATATCCTTCTATTTTTGGAAATGCACAAGTAGATAAAGAGAAAGCAAATCTTTGACTTTAAATATATGTAATTTGAGAATCAGTATCATATACTAATGAGGATACACTGAGTACAAAGTTCAATACAATTTTGGATATGAGGAGAAATCTATGATAAAAACATAATTTTGAAATTTTAACATATAGTTAAATAAATAAAGCTATAGGAATACAAGTATGTGGTACAAATAAAATAAAGCACACTGAAAAGGGTGAGTCCAAAGCACTTATTATCAAGCCACAGCTTATGGGAAAAGTCCACCATACAAAAATTTTGTGCTAAGCTTCTATTATTTGTATGCTGCCAATGGTTGTGATCACAAGATTATTGAAAGAATTGAATAAATGCAGCCATGACTTTATGGCCTCCTAAATCTTGTTCAAAGGAATACTGAAGAAGATAAAATAAAGCATTATGATAAACAAAGGTCTAGAGATAGAAGTCCAAGAGGGAAGAGCACATTTAGCATATTTCAAATTGAAAGAACTGAAAACAAACCGAAATCTTGAGTGTGCTCTTCAGATTGTGTGGGTAAACTACAGCATGATGCTGAAGCAGCAAAAGAAGATGGAAGGAGCATTACAGAGTCACTTCGCCAGAAATGACTGGTTGACATCCACTATCTCAATATGTAACACATGGTCAATAACCGGTGACAATGAAGAAGAAATCCAAACTACACTGAAGATATTAGTGAAAAGACAGTGCCAGGAATTGACAGAACACTGATTGAAAGGATTCAACAAGTGAATAGTGCAAGACAGGACAGTGCTCCACCCTGCTGTACACGAGTCCTCTGGGGTAGAGCTGGGTGAAAGGAACCCCATAATCACAACCAAGCTTACACCATTTATGAAAGCCCCTATCATTTTAGTATTGAATGGCAATAACACACAATTAACTCAAAGAGATTGCTCTATGTGAACTAACTGGATTCTAATTATTCTATTTCAATTTAGAATAGCTAAGCAAGCTAAACTAAAATCCCATTCATTTGGGCTTGTAAATGGAACACTCAGCCCTGTGTCACACTCAGGATTACCGTATTATCAAATTCACATCAATGTGGCATTTGGAAGCAACAGACAGGGAGCCAATGTCTACAAAGTAATATTGCCAATTGGTCTCATCAGTCCTAAGTAGGTAGAGAGCGTAAAACTGCCTGTTCGAAAGGTACCCAGAGCTAGACGAATTAAATGAAAGAAGAGAGTTAAATTAAAAGGCACAACGTTATAAAGAATAATGTTGAAATTCATTATGAAGATATTCTAATATTATAAATAGACAAAATATGCCACAGTTCCTTCATCTCTAATCGTTTAATTGTAGAGTAAATTATGTTGTTCTGTTTTCAGCATTTAATTTTTAAATTAGCTCTTGGCTGCAGTGTCCTTGATTACAGAACTTAATTAACTGTGCCTGTTGAAGAGAATTATGCTATATACAGGAGACACTATCACATGGAAAACTTAATACAAGCAATCAGAATCACACTGAAGCTTGGTTAACTGTTCCTTAAAGAACATTTGCAAACAGGTTGGATTTGGGAACAAATTTAAAAGGAAAGAGTTATAATACAATTTAGATGAGCTGTACTCTTTCTAGCAAACATTTGATTGAATGTATCCAAGTGCTAAACTATTCAACAGTGTAGTATAACAAAGTTCTCATGTATTAGTTCACCAATAGTGATATATGTACAATCATCAAGTCAGAGACAAAATTCTATTTTAATTTTTCCCCAAATAAACCATTTTTTGTTTTAAACACTAGAATCCTACCTACAATATTGCAAGCATGTTTCTCTACTCATATTTAAATCACCAGGAAAGATAACTTCTGGTTTTCTTATTGTCATGTAAATAAATTCCATAATCAATAGCTACTATGTAAGATATTGATATAAACTCATCTTAAAAAAACAAACATCTTTTATTGTGAATTAGTGAAATTTTTCAGAGCAAATCAGCTCTGCATTCAACGATTGAGACACATTTTGCTTCGTAGCATTGATGACAATTATCATAATATAACATCATTGATCTCACTGCCTTCCTTATTTTCTTCCCTCTATTTCCTCTTTTTTCCAACGCTTCTGAATTTTTTCCATGAGTAGGTGCTGCTCTTTGGATCTCAATTGGTTGGTGACTCTAGTGTACACATCCACCCATTTAGAGTTGCTGGTCTCCTTATAGATCTGCCCATTGTTTGGCTACAAATTGAATCACAGGAGTGAGCGCAGGTCTACTCTGGAAGGGTGAAAAAGATAAATCATCTTGGAAGTTCCACCAATCTCTATCCAACTGGTGAGCCTTGTCTTTTTTATGATTTTAAAGTTTGTTTCACATTTCCTCCCACTCTATCCAGTACTCTTAACACATTGCAGACAGATCCCAAGTATATCCGGTCTTCGATACGTTAACTTGAAGATGGGTTTTGAATCTCCACTACTTCCCCATGTCTTCATATGATTTGGTTGCATGATTTTTAACTTCTTGATTTTAAAATATCTGATCTTTAATGTGTTAATATAGCTATGCACTATCTAATTCTGGCCTCAAGTTCATGAAGACTGAAGGTTAAGTAATCCATTAGTCCATTGAATTAATTGTTCTTATGTACCTTTTTCTTTTTTCCCCCACCATTCTTTCCTCCAGAGAGGAATAGCTTCACCCTTCATGTAACTCCATGCAAATAACGTTGTTTCATGATTGTTTATACAATACTATTTAATCCTGGTCTTGTTAACACTTGTACTTCTCCCAGTGCCTTTTGCTGCATTCACCATTTCTTATAAAACCTTTGATTGTGGCTCAGTCCTGGTGACCCAGTGGTTTTATGTGGGGGGACTGTGGCCCACAGGGTTCAAAGTTCAATTACAGCAGCAGCGCTGCAGGGGCAAGGCTGGGCATCCTACTCCCACCAGGCCAATGATGGCACAAAATTAAAACAAACAATCAAACAAACAAACAAAAAACATTTGATTGTGAACTAGGGAGAAGATTAAATTAAGATAATCAATTTTTCTTACACTGACCAATTTCTCTCTTTACCCATCTTCTGTTGACTATCCCGCCCCCCAGGGAAGGAGTTATATGTAGATCATTGTGACAGTTTCCCCTTATCCTTCACCTTCACCAGCCCCACCTTACCCTTACCCTCCTGGTCTGGCTACTTTCATTAGTTGTCCTGAGGAGTTTCTCTGTCCTAGATTCCCTGTGTTTCCAGCATTTATCTGTACCCATGTACATGCCCTGAACTAGCTCGATTTGTAAGGTAGAATTGGGGTCATAATAGTGGGGGTGGACGGTGAGAACTAGAGGAAAGTTGTATATTTCATCTGTGCTATATTGCACCCTGACTGCTTCATCTCTTCTTTGTGACCCTTCTGTAAGGAATGTCCAAGGGTCTACAGATAGGATTTGAATCTCCACATCACACTCCCCCTCGTTCACATTGATATGATTTTTTTTGTACTGGGTCTTTGATGCCTGATACCTGATCCCATTGACACCTCATATTCACACAGGTGTGTATATGTCTTCCATATGAACCTATTATTTTTCCATGAAAGAAAACAATAATTTATAAATTGTCAAGAATTCATGAAGGAGAGAGGGTTGGGCAGGGAGGAGTAAAAATGAGGAACTGATACTAAGGGCTCAGGTAGAAAGAAAATGTTTTGAAACTGACGATGGCAGCAAATGTACATATGTGCTTGACACAGTGAATGCATGTATGGATTGTGATAAGAACTAAATGGGGCCCCAACAAAATGAGATAAAGTACTTCAAACAGCAAGGAGCACAAGCACTAAATAGAACCATAAAGATTCCAAAAAATAATAATAAGTTTTGTTTTCAACAACCTAAACCACTCAGAATGCTCAGTAGTTGATCTTACCATCCTTTAATTTCTATTCTTCCTCTTGTAGAAATCTTCCCTTTCAGCCAAGTAAACATCTGACTAACGACCTTATAGTGCATAGGCGTGGAACATTTCATCTGCTGGTTCATATAACACTTGGCATCGTTGATAGCTGACATCCTCAGGCTCACCAAAGAGAAGCAATTCTAACCAAGACATCAGGAGCGAGTTATCTAAAAGTTTGAACAAATGTAGCAGGGAAAGTTTAGGTTGACCATTTTGCGTGGTCTGCTAATGATTTTATAGATAACCAAGTTGCCCTTGGCAGGAAAAAACAAGCAAACAGAAAACCTTCCCTGCCTTTGCCACTCTACTGCTCTATTCCTTCCCTAGCCATCTTTTTTTGCTTTTGGCATGAAAACTTTTGTCTCATTTTTTTCCTTTATAATAGTGGCCTCAAAACACGTTTCCTTTAGTGATAAAATACCTTCTCTCAAAGTAACGTCCTCCATGTCCCTCCAGGTCAAGTGGTTCTGGGCAGGGTCATTATCATTCATTGGCACTGCATCGTATTCCCTTGTGTCTATGGACCAACATTTATCCAATCATCCGCTGATGGGCATTGAGGTGGCTTCCATCTTCTTGCTATTGTGAAACTTGCTTCTATGATTATGAATGTGCACATATCTGTTCATGCTTTGGCTTTTCTTTAGGATATCATATATGTTCAAGTATATGATGAGCTTTTCAGCATATTTTTAATGCAGTCTTTGTGGTTACAATTTGATGCCTCAGCTGCTATTTGGGTTGATTTCTATTTGAGTATATATGGTATATACTTTTGGGTTGACCTCTCTCATTGTATTTTGCCTTATCTTTATTCAAGTTCCAGGCACCCTGGTTGTGTTGTATAATGCATTCAGTTATTAACTATAAGACCTGCACTTTTAAGCCACCTGAACTCTGCAGAAAGAAGATGAGGCTTTCTCCCTCCAGAAAGTTTGATAGTCTTAGAAACCATAGGGTCACTTCTACTCAATCCCCCAGAGTTGCTAGGGGTTGGAAACTAGGTTTTAGAGTTTTTCACCCAAGTTAAAATACATCTACCTCTAGCCTGTAATTTAGCTTCACTTCCCCTACCATGCCTTTTAACCATGAAAGAATGTTTACTTTGGCGTGTTTCTTGGTTATTCATAATACTAGCCTCAAATATATTTTTCATTTTGTGATTGACCCAAAATGGCACAGTGTAATATCCTCTAGCTTCATCCTTCTCAAGACAATGTCTTTTAAAAGTAGTTTTATTGGCATCAAAGGGACACCCCCAAGCCAGAACTGCTCTGGGCTGAGCCTAGTTTTCATGGTACACATTTTTCACACTATGTGAGCATCACACAACTGATTCTGAGTGAGTGCACCCAGGCATCACCTGAGAAATATCTCTCTGGTCAGAGTGAATTTTTTTATTACAGCATTTTGGCTCCAACGTGTGACTGTGAAGATTTATTTCCTACTAAGAAAAAAAGTCACAGAAACTGTTTTGATTTTCAACATAGCTTATAAGTACAGCACTATAGGAAAAAACTCAAGTGTATGAGTGGTTTTCTCTTTTCATAAAAGGTGAAATAAAAACAAACCTCACTCAGGAAATCTGTCAACTTTCTGAGCAGACAAAAATTTCAACTCGCAATGCATTTGGAATTTGCTTTACCAGGTCAGACTGTTAAATAAGCTTTCTATTTAGAGGATCTAAAAATATTACGCAACAGTGTGTGACAAAAGTGTACAATATGACAAAATAATAATGATTTATAAGTTATCAAAGGTTCATGAGGGAAGGTTAGTGGGGAGGGAGGGAAAATATGAGAAACTAATACCAAAGACTCAAGTAGAAAGAAAATATTTTGATAATGATCATGGCAACAAATGTACAAATGTGCTTTACATACAATGCATAGATGCATGCATTGTGATAAGAGTTGTGAGGCCCCAATAAAATGATAAGAAATTATTATTTACTCATTTTCTTTCCTTTTACTTTTCTCTTGATGTTACTCAGAACTCTTTCCCCAATATCATGCAATAATCTTGTAATTACAAATAAAAGAGAAAACAAAACAAAACAAAAAACACCACCACCAACAGCAAAAACAACAAAAGCCTGATTTACAGGCATCAAAGAACAAAAATCATATCATTGTGTGCCCACCCTCCAAATATGATCACTGAAAACCAATGGGTACAGAAACAAACATGGTGAAGAAAGCTGCTGATGCCTGGTTATATCTACTTAGCTTGGATTTCATAAACAGAAAATTTTTCAAAACAAAACCAGGAAGCAAATAAATAAAAATCTAAAAACAACTAAACAGCGAAAACTGAATAAAAAAGCAAGCAGAGCGTATTGAAGCTTTGTTATTTGTTTCTCTGTTTGGAGATAAATGAAACCAGAGTACAGTGAGTCCATAGGGAAAGAAAGCAGAACACAAATTTGGGGGAAGGGGCAATACAGAGGAGTGGGGGACATAGGAAGGAAATGGCACCAGGAAGCCCAGGAAAAGTATGTTTAAAGACTGGTTATAGGAGCAATTGCTGAATTATGCTTGACATAACTGGACTATGGAATGATATGACATATTTGTTAATTACATACCAAAATTTAAAAGCATATATTCTGGAGTCACACTAAATCTTATTTCCAATTTAAGAACAATTAGTTTCTGCTGCATAGTCCTGGCTTGATACTTACCTTCATGAAATGATCACTGAAGATAAAGGCACTACAGCAAAAAGTGTTGTGAAGAAAGTAGATTGTGGCCAGAATAATGTCTGGGGTCTTCAGGATGTGAATTCAAATAAGCAGTCATTTAAGCAAGGAATCAATTAAGTCCACACACAAGAAGCACACCAGCTTTTGTCATTCAAAGATGACAAAATTTTAATATGGTGAAAAGTATGAGAGCTAAAATTGTGAACACCCAATTTATAGAATTCTATGGAGGGATAACTAAAGCCCATCTGCAGAATATCTAGTCAGACCAAGCAAGAAGTAGGTATGCTCTAATCAAAGGCAATACTCCTGAACAGACTTACTATAAGCAGGGAAGAGTGTAATCTTGATTATGTGGAATCGAACTTGCTGCTTTGCCAGTTGACCTCCCTCCAGCATGATCTGAAATTATACTGGATTCAAATATCACTCATTGATCCATGCCAGAAATTTCTTCCCTAGCTTCTTGAATGTTGATGGGGTATTCTTTCTCTTACTCATTATCTGTCTTTTTGTCTTTATACTAATATGATCTTATCCTTACCACCTTAGTGCAAATTGGTTTCCATTGTTTCTGTTGGGTTTTACAGCTGTGCAGCACAGGAGGAGGGGAGGCATAAAGAGAATAACTGATACGAGGTGTTTTATGGAATGTAGGAGTGAGTGGTGGATGATAGGGGGGTATTTGGGGAGAAAATAATGAAAGTAGGAGAAGAGAGGGATCACTGGAACTGATTGTGATTGTGCAGCCTATTTTAAAGGCAATATAACGATGGGTCAGGAAAAGAATCTAAAATAGATGTGGTTGGGATTGCTCAATTCCCTTTGATGTGATTGGACTATTGAACTATTTATGCAATCGATGTGCCAATAAAACTGTTGGAGGGAAAACAAGAACTTAAACACATTCAATAAGGGTCAAAAAGGGAGATCAACTGTAAATTATTACATTTTAACCTAAACAAGTCTTCCTTAACCAACTTTTCACATGCCTGGACTTTGATCAGAAAGGATTCACTAGAAGCTTAACCCATGTGTGGCCCCTGAAAATGTATTTAGGGACTTCACTGTCATTCATCCCCTATGCAAACCAGGCATGTACAGTTTAAGATTTAATACTATTTCCTCCTTTAGATTTGGATTTTATTGTTTACAATCTAAGGATCACAGAGGCTTCTTCCATGTGAACTTAGTTGATGTTTCCATTAGATGATTGCTATCTTTAAGACTAGGATTTGAATCTGAGGCATTATTTTTCCGGATACCTGGATGCCACTTAATTTTTTGGGAACACTTTGCTATTGCACCCATATTGTCAGTAATCTCGCATTCAGGTGAGAATTGAGTGGAATCATGGCTATGGAAATATTTTATAAAGTGAATGCACTCAGATTTTGAACTATATTCAAGGAAAATATTTTCCTAAAAAGTTATGAAAAATTGTTGTAAATATTACTCAAATACAAGTAATATATATATAGAATGCCCAAAACTCAGAGATTTGAAGAAGTTAAGGAATTATATATTTTTCTTTTGTACCTGAATGAACTAAATGGATGGTATAATAGAAAGAAATGTACTTTGAAGACAAGTAGGGAATAATATATAGTCGTCTATCCAGTTATGTTTTAAATTTGTGATTAAAAGTAAACATGTACTTGTTACCCATATCATGAGGGGATGTGGGTAGCATGAAAGTCAACTGAGCTTCCTTGTACAAAAGTGGGTAATTTGGGACTAACGTCAGCTCTACCTTAATTCTATTTTAAAAAAGCATAGATGAAAGTATATGGAGCAGTTATTATCTAAGGAATATCAGTTATTAAAATATTTCTGTTTGGTATGTTTGCTTGATTTTATGGTAAACAAGAGCAAAAGAAGGTGTGACTAGCTGTGTGATTTCAGTTTTGCTTACAAGCATGCCACATTGCCATTCCCAAAGCTGAAGTTGTGAAGTTTTACTCTTTTTCACAGAATTTATGTACATCAGCTATGGAAGTAGTATCAGGTGAATTATATTAATATAGAGAATATGTAAAGAGCTGGGAACAATAACAATATATTACAGGCATATTATGCTGTACTTTCTTATAATCCTCATTGAATAAGGCATAGAAAAAAGCAATGTTGGAATAACACAAAAATAAAATCTTGACAAATTATTCTCTTTATTTGCTTATATTCTATGACCCTTCACTAGAATGAAAACTAAAAGAGGCAGGTTTTTTTTTTAATCTGTTGGTTCCCATTTGATTAATGTCTTTTGATGAAAATATCTGGCTTGCCATAAGCGCCCAAAAAATGTTTATGACATTCCTCTGGAAAAGAGGCATAGCACTCATTTGATTAGAGGGGGAGTTAACTTGGGGAAAGTATTTAGTGAAATAAATGTAGCAGGATCTAGAGCAATACTGTTGTTGTTATTGGGGCCTTCAGGTTGGTTCTGACTCATAGCAGCTCTCGGTCTAGAAGAAGGCAACACTGCTCCCACCTTCTCCAGCCTCACTCCTTGTTCTTAGTGATGAGCTCACTGTCGCCAGCTCCCTGTCGTTCAGTATCAGCTGGTGTGTTCCTCTTTTATGCTGTCCTTTTCCTTGATGTCCTTCTCAGAGACTGGTTCCTCCTAATAAAATGTCCCAAGTATAGGATAAGAAGTCTTGCCATCCTTGCTTCTAAAGAGAATCCATGTACATTTCATCCGTGATAAATTATTTATTCTTCTGGCAGTCAACAGTATATTTAATATTCTTCAAGTTCAGATGCAATGATCCTGCTGTGGATTCCCTTATTTCCTGTACAGCATTCACAGGCATACCAGCCATGGGAAATACATGGCTGGGGGCAGGTGGGCCTTAGTCTTCACATACTTGCTCTTCAAAAGTCTCAGAAGGCCTAGCAAATTTTCCCAACAGAGTATGCAATTCCTGCCTTCGGCTTCTATTAGCGTTGACTGTAGATAAAAGCAAAATGAAATCTTTGACAATATTCTCAATCCCACTGTCATGGAATGCCCACCCATAGCAACTCTGTACGACACGGTACAACTGCCCAACTACTTTTCCAAGACTGGAACTCTTGATGGGATGAGACTAGCCATGTCATTCCCCTGACGGGTTGAACATATCACAGCCCGACTCATAAGTACTCTGGCATCATGACTCCATTTGACAAGATCAGCGGCAGGAAATTAAAACAGGAGGAGAGGGTAGAAATGCATTAAAGGGAAAGCGATCTCTGGGCCAACATTTAAATTTCAGGATAGGGGAAAATGACAACAGAGTCTATTGAAATAAAGGGGGAGGAGGGGAAGAAAAGATAAACATTTAGCATCTTTTTTTCTTTTTGCCAAGTTCTCAGTTAGATATTTAAATATTAATTTATATTGATTGTGTTGGCATATGTATGACTACCTTTATTATGAAAATGAGAAAACGAGGTTCAGGTCTTAATAACACTAACTGCAAGAACCAACATTTGGATCCAAGTTTCACATTCACAGAAAAAGTACTCTCTCCTTTCTAATATTCATCAGCTATATCTGTTTGCTTTTGAGTAAATTCAGTGTTGGTTTCCATGAAAGGCTATAAAATACTGTTTTTACCTTAAATATAAATATATTATATTATTAAAAATATTAATAATGACACCATACCAAAAGGTTAATAATATCAGAGTAAGGTTATTGTATTCATTTGCAATATTATAGATATATAATATTTTCTAGTAGCTATTGAAACAAACTGCTTTGACCTTAAATATAAATATATTTATATTATTAAAAATATTAATCATGACACCATACTGAAAGGCTAATGATATCAAAGTAAGGTTATTATATTAATTTGCAATATTATAGATATATAATATTTTCTAGTAGCTATTGAAACAATATAAAATATTTTATATAGATTCTTGCTAGTCACAATCTTGATTTTTTTATCATGTCTGTTTTTAAGCTGATCACAGTATGCAATTTATCAACATTATGTATTCTTAAATAACGTGGCACTACAAAGCACTTGATTGGTAGGAAGTTGTTGGTTTCTTAGAAGTGTGGATCTTTTGTAACTGAGGGTTTCACATTTGTGGATTCAAAATTTTTAAATATTCATATATAAACAGAAAATAAAGTTAAAACAAAAAAGTAAAAAGCAATGACTGTTTAAAAGAATACGTGAAAGACTAAGAGGGAGTAGAAAGTTTACATACTATATAAGGAGTTCTAGTGTGCTGTTGTTAAAATACTTACCTGAGTTGGTCGTGGCCTCTGTAACATAGAGAGATGTCACCATGTACTTTCATAATGATTTACATCCTTGGAAGCCCTATGGGACAATGAACTCTGTCCGTTAGAGTTTCTTTGGGTCAAAATGGACTCATCAGCAGGAGTTTGATTTTTGTCAATGACTTTATCACTGTGAATGATATTCAGAATGACAGTGGCAGAATCCATAGCATTCTTTCTAACAGGAGCAACCAATTTAAATACTTTTCCAAACCAGAACAACACAGAGTAACTTCATCAAAAATTCCATTAAGAGAGTATTTACAATGTTCTACCTACTTATACTCCACATCAGTGTCATTTAAATTAATTCTTAAAGTTCTTTCTGAATATTCTTCAGGCACCATAAATCTCCTGAGAAGTTTAAGGTATGTCTATCCTACATGACAGTTCTGATCAGAGAACTTTAGAATCAAACAATATAATAATGTGCCAAAACAGAACAATTGCGTATTTGAAAGTTTGAATGAAAGTACCAAGCATTTAAAAGTCAAGTTATAATCAAAGCCCACACATTTCTCGCCGGCACATGCAATGTACACCTGTGACTTGTTAGTCACTTTTCTGAGCCAATAATTTTGAGCAAAAAACTACAAATGCAGTTTGTGCACATGTTAGTGATTTTTATTCAATAATCTATATTTTAGAAAACTATGATAGATTAAATTAACCATTATTTAGCCCTCTCAGATACCTCCAGAATTACAGTAAAATATAAGTGGAAACTATAATTACAGTAAAGTACCTTATTGTAAGTATTTATAGTTCTGGATTTTTTAATGAAAGCACAGAAAAATACTTTATCTGCAAATAAATGTGTTCAACTCAGTGCCATTTGAGTATAATTCACAAGTATATCAACATTTAAGCATTTCAAGAATAGTATTTAAACAGGAATGTGCATAATGATTGAGGAAAATTGTATGATTTTCTAGTTCTCAATATTTTTACATCATTTATACCAGTGGTCATATAACCAAAAAAGAAACAAAGCTATTGAATCAATTTCCAATTCATAGTAACTCTATGAGATGAAGTAGACTTGAACCTGAAATTTCAAAGACTAACTCTTTAGAGGTGCCTACCACCCCATCTCCCATCCTCTAGCAGCTGATGAGTTTGAATTGCTGAATGCTGACTTAGTGCCTGAGGGTTTCATCATTGTGCCACTAGGGTTCCTCATGACAGCCAGAAGGCCAACAGTATATTGTTTTAAGATATTCTATAAGAAGTTAATAAAAATTTTTTTTCATAAAACAGATAAATACTGTCATATACTACATGGAGGTGGACATATCTTACCTCCATAACTTCCTCCCTCCCAGTCCAAAAGCAGGAGTCAGACACGTTTCAACACTCCATCCTTCTTTCCCTGTTCTGACATGATCTGGTCCTCCCACACCACTCTACAGCTATGCTGGTTTTCATAATTTGTTGCAATGGTCACACTGGACTCATGGGCAACAAATACAGGTAAGTAGTTTTATTAGATAATTATAGTTGTTTAAAGCCCTCAACCACCCCATTGGAGAAAGAGAAGACTTTGTATTCTTTACTCCAGTTGAAGTGTTACAAGGGCAGTTTGACTCTGTCCTTTGGGTCAATGTGAGCTGTAATCAACTCCGTGGCAGTGAGCACAGAGAAGGCAATAGCTTGTCACATATTAGGATGAACAAATATTAAGGATGCCGTTATTGGCCTCAAGCCAGCAGCCAAGTTATTCTCTCTTCTTAGTCATGAGATTGCCAAACCTCTCACTGATTCTTATCCTCTCAGCCACATGATAGCCACGTCTCTCTCTTGTCCTTAATACTCTTCCTTATGTGACGCCTTGGCCTTTGTCTCTATGGCCAGGAGACAAGATTACCTGTCACTCAGCCTCACAGTTGCACAGTCTCAGGTTTGATAAGGCGAACGTACCCCACAGTCACAGCACTGTCCCCCTGAGTCTCTTGGCCACAGTTTGTGATGGGGCTGGTCTCTGTGGCTTCTATCACTTCTGACAGAGTTCTTGAACATGCTTTCCCAAGGACACGAGGTTTCTTTCTTCTCTACTGCTGCTTCAATGAAGGCTGGTGTAAGATGGCTCACTTACTTCCTAGCCAGAAGAGTTGTAAGGAAAACTGGCCACCACTTTCTTAGTGTTTCACTGCCCTATTCATAGTGGTATTTGGATTAAGTACTGCTCACTTGGTTCCTGCACAAAATGACCCCAGAACAACAGAGTGAAACACTGCCTGGGGATGCACTACCTTTACCAAGTTTGTGTCCACTGGGGAAGCCCTGTGTCAACCCCTTTTTCTGAGGGCCTTCTGCTTCAATGAACCTCGACTTTCTCGAGAATCATGTACTTCTCTTGGGACTGGTGACTACTCACAACATCTCCAAAGTACTTGAGACAAAAGCTACCCATTTTTGCCTCTCAGGAGCATATTTCTTCCAAGACAGATCTACTGGTCCCTTGGCACGCAATGGTACTTTCAATATTCTTTGCCAGCACCACAATTCAAACTCATCAACACATCTTCGTCTTCCTTCTTCAAAATCCAACTTTTACATGCATAAGAAACAATGGAAAATATCATGGCTTGTGTCAGTGGCAACTTATCTTCTAAGTACCGTCCCGACTTTTAGCACTCTATAGAGGTTTTGTGCTGCACAGTTAGCCAATGCAGCGCATCTTTTGAGCGCTTGTCTGCTACTTCATTAAGAATTGTTTGTGGATCCGGAAAAGGCAAAATTTGACAAATCTAATCATTTCTCAATATCTCAAAACCTAAATTTACAGTTTTGAACATTTTAGTTTTCTTTACACTGAGTTGTAATCCACATCGAAAACCATAATCCCTCATCAGCAAATGCTTCAGGTCCTTCTCACGTTCCCACCCAAGTTGAATCATCTGCACATCACAAGTTGTTATAAGCTTTCCTCTAATCCTGATACTACAGTCTTCTTCATCTCCTTCGTCAAATGAATGAGTACGGTGAAAGAATACAGCCCTGAAACACACTTCCTGATTTAAAACATCCAGTATTCCCTTACTCTGTTTGCACAACAGTGTCTTAATCAATGCACAGGTTCTGTATGGGCACAATGAAGTGTTCACGGATTCCTGTTGATCTCAAGGCTGTCCATATATGAGGATCTCCATAGTTGACTGTCTTGGTATACTCATTACAAATCTAGTAAATCTATTTATGGTGCTTTCTGCTCTAAGCCAAAATCCTTATGACACCAGGAAGGGAACAACACTTATCCCATGTCCTCCTCTGGACTCTGTCAATCCATGCCTGCAACTATTGTTGGCTGATATTCCACAACATTGTTCTTGCATGTGTTATTGATGATATTGTTCTATAACTTGATTATTCTGTTGGCTGATCTTATTTTGGGGGGAATGGGTACACACATGAATATTTTCCAGTCCATTGGTCAAGCAGATATCTTTCAAATTTTCTGACATAGACCAGCAAGTACTTAATCAACTTGTCAAAATGTTGCATTGGTATTTTTAAAATTTCTATAGTCTTGTTTTGGACTAATGCTTTCAATGCAGCTAGTACCAGTGGTCCTTGCTCATTACTAACTCCTGAAATGGAGGAATATCAGGTAGTTATTTTGGTGCATCGACTCTGTGTATTCTTCCCATCTTATTTCGATGCTTCCTGCACCATTCAATATTTTGAATTTTGAAAAATTCAAAGAAATTCATATAATTTTTCCATACTGCAACTTGAGGTTTGTAATTGTCTTGAGTTCTTTCAATTTAAGATAAGTTGAATATGGTCTTCCTTTTAGCCTTTCTAAATCATTACAACGTTTTACTTTGTCTTCTTAAGCTGTTTTTGCAATATTCTGTTTTCTTTAACTTTAGCTTTTCTTCCACTTACCTTAGCTTTCCTACTACCAAGAGGAAAATTTAATCTTTCATGACATCCATTTGTCTGACTATTATCTTTTGCTTTCTTCATGAGCGATGCTCTGGTGGCATTTGGAATATCAGTCACATAGTTTTTAGCTTCACAACAACACACAAACCACTACAATGGGGCACACTGATAGGCAAGTGGTGGCCCTACTGGCATGTTCCTGCCCAGCCATTGGGTAGGAGTTAGAGGGACTTAGGTAGAAGACTAATACTAAGAAATTTCACTCCACCAAAAAAAACAAAACATGCATTTCTGTAAAGCTTACTTTCTTTAATTACAAGTGTGTTGTCATTCTTTTTTACTAGCATCTGGGGCAAACACTTCTAAATGTATTCAGATCACCAAGTACTTACAATTTATTGTGATCCCTAGAAGAAAATACACAAAGTGAATAGATAAAAAGAACCAAACACTAAATTTACTAATTAATCAAATTTTGCTTTTTACAATGTTATAAATCACATGCACTGTAGATTTAAAAGTGAAAGTGGAGCGAGCAGGATGTGGGTAAAATACAAAGGTCCATGGGATGCAAAGTCTCCCATACTTCTCATAGATAATCTAATAAAAGCGTACTCACTCCCACAGAGACTCCCACAGAGTCAATGCTAACTTAGAATTGCCACTATGGATTTTTGAGGCTGTAACTCTTTATGGGAGTGAAAGAGCCCTGGTCTTTTTCTTCCAGAAAGGATTGTATAAGGATAAAACTTAATCTTCCACTTTAAACAAATTAAAGCACTGGATAAAATATTTTAAATGTTTTCAAATTTTGGAAAATAACTAGGGTAGGAAGGTGATATCTTGTAGAAGGGACAAAAAAGAAGATTCATATAATCACTCCAATTTTCTTTTTATAGGAAAAATGTGGGGTCATTGTGTAGAGAGAAAATAACCATACCATAAATTGCAACACTCATTATTTTGAGAACATAGAATTAGTTTGAAGAGGCTAAGCTGTGTGGAAATTGATATAAGAACAAAAGAACTATGCATAAACTAATTGTAGAATCTCTCCAAGTGATCTTATGAATATGCCAAAATAAAGAAAAAATAATTGGATGATTGATAATTGACAAGAAAGAGAAAAATAAGAATACAGGAAAATTTGAGCCTGAACAGCATAAACATATAAATAAAAAGAACAGAGGACTTTTCTCCCAGGATATTTACTTAAAAATCTAGGAAGGTTTCCCCAAACCAAACAAAATCCATTGCCATTGAGCCGATTCTGATTCAAATCAAGCCGTTAGGAAATTGTAAAACTTCCTCATAGATTTTCCATGTAAATAATTTTTAAAATCATAGGCTGATATATCTTTCTCCCTAGGAGCAACAGGTCGGAATCATTCACCATTCTATTGCACCGAGCAGCTAAGTGCGTTAGCTACTGCACCGCCAGGGATTCAAGAATGGCTGCATCTTCATTCGTGTAAAGTCAACTCTAGAAGTAGGTTGAGCGCGCATTGCTATTGAAGTGTTTCTGAATGATGACAAGCTTACATATGTTATAGCAGAACTACCTTCCATAGGGTTTGAATGGCTGCAATGTTTCAGTATGTATTCAGGTCTCTCTTCTATGGCAATGCTGGTGAGATTTAAATTACCGATATTTTGACTAGCTGCCAAGAGCAAACTCTATCTACCCTTAGAAGTCTTACACATAGGCTTAACCAAACATATATGTTCAAGAAGCCTCAAAGTGAATGTAACTGCAGGACAAAGTAAAGTTAGTTCTATCCATGTATTTATTTATAATGTTGACTATCCAATAAAAAATTACCAGGTAAGCTGTGGTGAATTAATTGCTATGGCTCTTTTTTTCTATTTAAATATATTTTAATGTCTTAATTTTTTACTATTAGTAGATTGTTTGTTAATAAATAGGAGGCTTGAGCTACTTTTAAGCAGGGGAGAAGAATCCCCTATTTTCTTTCCATTTATATTCATGAATTTTCCCTGTAAAAACATTGCCTCTTTTTTTTACTTGTAGTATGAATTTTATTTTATTTATTTATTTTTTCTGATCAAGTCTCGTTTATTTGGGAGAAGTAAACCAGTTTTATAGGGCAAGCAAGCTTAGGCAATTAGCATATGGTGATCTTTGCTATGGCTCTTTTACCCCTAGTCTTCGGGACTGGTCAATTTTGCCTGTTAGCTATAAGGAAGCCACTTTAGAGAGGGGACAGAGACTCCTGAATCAAGAATGAAGAACCACCAGTTGAGAACAACTGGCAGAACAACAGTGAGATTCCTATTGGAAATGGTGGAGGCAGCAGAAGCATACAAAACCACAACACTGAGATCATGAGGCAGAGCAGAAGTGCAGCTTAATTATGAGGCAGGGATTCAGGCTTCTTGGCCTCTGGAGCTGAATGCCTTAGGACAGAGTATCTGAAGGGTAACACTATGCATTAAAATAATTTAGAATCACTTCTCCTATTAGGTGGGAAACAAGGGGAGGTAGCTCAGAGGCTGAGGACCAAAGCAAGGTAGAAGGCCAGAGAGTGGTGTGCCTGCTGCCATGCCTGAGAAGATATGCTGCTGTAGGCAAGAAGATTGTGTCTTTGTTTTATGTTCCAGATTTGAGAGAACTTGTGAGCTTCCCTAATAATCACATAAACTTTGCTTTCTATGTGTCTATTGCAACAGATTATCACACCCAGCAGAGAAGCAGAATGTTTGGGAAGGACACTTGGTGTCAGAATGGGTTCATGGATGTTGACGTTGGAGGTCTGAATTCTGATGTTTGTGAACTGAGTTGGTGTGGAATTGAATTCTTCATTTCCCTTGTGAAGATCCATGATCGCTTCCCCATGCCACTCACTCACATATGAAGAAGCATGCAAACACATCCCCTAATCATTGAAAAGGGGAAACTCATAGTCACAGAACCAGAAGAGACACAAAAAAATGTTATACAAACTTGGGCAACATTGTAAGTCGTAACTCAGATGAGGCCAGAATCAAATCATCATGAACGCAAACCTCAAAAGAACGGGAAATATTTCAGGTCTACAACATTGTATGAGTCCATTAGAGAACTGAAGTTTTAGGATAAACACCTAAATTGAAATTTAGAGAGAGGCAGACTTGTGAACAGAACTTGAACATTTGTACTCCCAAGAGAAACACCATTGAATTACGTTTAAGTCAGTAAGAAGATTAAAGTAGAAAGAGCCATGCATTGGTTAGCAAGAGATTATGATGCCTTTTGCAGGTACAGCTATGGGAATCTTCTGATATCCTTACTTAACTCCCTACAGGAATTCCAGTAGGCTTAATGTTTAGAAAATTATCCCATGGTGCTGCCCCATCTCTTCAACTTATGTTATTAAACAAAAGGTTTAATATCCATAGGAAAGATAGAGAAACTGCAACTAGGGGAAAAAAGCAACAACAACAAAAAGTCAGTGTGCTGAGATGGCATCTTTCCAGCTTGGTATGAGAAAAAGAAATTTAAAAATCCCACCATGCTGGTCTCTAGCATTTCCTGTATCTTATTGATAGAAAATCATGTATAGTCAGATCCCTATGATCCAGATTAGTGTACCTGTGTAAAATAGAGTCTTAAAGACAACATCAGGGGATATCCCTTTTCATTTTAATAATGCTGTTGTTCTTTCGTACTTGTAAGCAGTTTCCCACCCACTTGCTTGTGTAGTGGTGTGTAGTGGGTTATGAGTTCTGGAGTTAACTACAAAGTGGCCTCTGAAGCCAGCAGTGGTTCTCTGAGAGCGAGAGGAAGTTTTCCACGCCCTTCAACAGTTGACATCTCCACAACCACAGGAAGCAGTTCTGTTCTGGCCCAAGAGGGGAAGGATGAGGTTAAATAGACTCAATGGCAGTGAGCAGTTTTAAAGGTCAAATTCATAGTCACAACTCAAATTGTGAAACAAAACACTCCTTGTGCCATCCTCACAATTTTTGCTATATTGTTTGAGTCCATTGTTGCAGCCATTGTATTAATCCATCTAAGACTTATATTTGTTTTTTTGCTTGTTTTGTTTTTGGTTAACTTGTTACCAACCATGATATACTACAGAAATTAGCACTTCCTAGTAATCTATCTAAAGTAATAGGAGGTTCAGCCCTTTATCTTGGTCTCCTCTGTGTGAATGCTTGTCATCATGTGGATAATATGATAAGAGGACCTTTTATTAGTGCCCTTAAATTTGTTTCCAATTTAATTGATGATCTTGATAGTTCTAGGGCTTACATGCACCTTTTTAATCCATGTTGAGTTCATTTTTGTGTATGCTTGAGGCATGAATTCTTCTTTAGACAGTTAGCCAATTTTGTCTGCATCATTTTTTGAAAATAATATCTTTTCACAAGTTAATGTGCTTTGACTCCCTATAAAATATCTGCAGTTACTTGGTCTCTGGTCTAGGCCCTCTTTTCTGCTACATTAACCTACATATCTTTCATTGTACCAATCCTGTGCTGTGAGAGGCCTCATATATTCTTCTTTTCCAGTAGGACAAATCCTAGGTTTCTTTACCTCCTATATAAACTTGGTGTTTCATTTTTCTGTTCATTTAGAGAATGGAAATGGGACCCAGATCTGAATTGCATTCTATTTATAGATTCATTTTGGTGGGTCTGATATGCCCACAACATTAATTCTAATCCATGAATATGAAACTGTTTATGTTGGTCTCTTTTAGATTCTTATAATCACATTTTGTGGATTTTGTGGTACAAGTATTTTGTTTCTCTGCTAATGGTTATCCCAAATTATTTCATCTTTTAGACAGTTATTTTCTATCAATGATTTTACTGGGGACTCTTACAGCTCTTTTAACATTCAATATATTATTTGTATCAAGCATATTTGTACACGTTGCCGTATTCATTTCCAAATACTTTTCACTTGAGCCACTGGTATAAGTTCCTCTTTCCTCCTCCCTTTTTTTCAATGAATCATTTTATTGGGGGCTCATACAACTCCCATCATGATCCATCCATACATCAACTGTGTGCAGGCCACATTTGCACACTTGTTCCCATCATCACTCTTAAAACATCCTCCACTTAGGCCCCCAGTACCAGCTCCCTATATTTCCCTTCCCACCCTCCTCCCTGGCCCCCATTAATCCTTAATAATTTACAAATTGTTATGACTTCTTCATATTGTAAACTGTCCAATGTGTCCTTTCACTCACTTCTCTGTTGGCCATACCCCAGAGAGGAGGTTATATGTAGGTCCCTGAAATTGGTTCCCCTTTCTACTCCACCATCCCTCCACCCTCCCAGTATCACCACTTCCACCACTAGTCCTGATGGAACATCTATCTTAAATTCCCCATGTTTCGGACTCCAGAGTACACCCCCTGGTCTACCTGGATTTTTCTGTTAGAATTGGGATCATGAGAGTGGATGGGAGGAAGAATTTGAGAACTGGAAGAAAGTTGTATATTTCATTGTTAATACATTTCACTCTAACTAGCTTATCTCCTCCCTGCAAGTCCTGACTAAGAGGATGTCACTTCACCTATTGATGGGCTTTGGGTCCCCAATCTGTACTCCACCTCATTTATAATGATATAATTTTAGTTCTTGGATGCTTGACACTGGATCCCTTCAACACCTCGTGGTCACACAGGCTGGCGTGCCTCTTCCATGTGGCCTTTGTTGCTTCTGAGCTAGATGGTCACCTGTTTACTCAACCTTTTAAGACCTCAAATGCTTTACCTTTTGATAGCTGGGCACCATCAGCTTTCTTCATCCCATTGCTTATGCACACATTTGCTGTCAGCAATCACATCAGGAAAGTGAGTTCTCAATTTTGTGATTTTTAGTTTTTGAAGCCTGATACCGTTATTTTAAATGGTATTGTTTCCTAATTCTCTTTTCAGAGTCTCTTCCTTAGTGTATAGGAATCCTATTGTTTTTAGCATGTCGATCTTGTAGCATGCCACGTTGTCAAATTTAAATAGCAGAAAGTTGAACTCCTTGTGAAAAGTCACATTGAGATTAAACTGTGAAGTTTGAATAAGCTAGCATACAAAAACTGCTTGTCCTAATTTAATTAGCTATAGAAATGTAAAGGTATTTTTCTACTATTCTGTGATGTAGCTTGAAGATTTACTCTCAATATATTTGAATGAAAAACATTTCTAATTTTTAAATGATCAGGGATTTTGAATGGATGGAGAATATAACTATGATTTAAAGCCATAATTATCATCAGTGTTATATCATTTTGTGCTATCATTTCTGGAAATATAAACCTCAGCTCCATGACTCATGTTGAAGTTTTAACTTTCAGTAAGTGAGGTTGTGAAGGCTAAGTATTAATCTTAGTGGTAAATCTGATATGGCAATTTTTAGCATTTTAAAACACACCACAATCCTCTGACCATGTACAAGTACTGGAGCAGTTAGCAAAACTAGTATTTAATATACTTCAGCTACATGCACCTAGAAAACAATCAGGACCTCATTGAACCAAAAATCTCATTTATGTGGTCTAAGAACACCCTTCCCTTCTAATCTTGTTATAATGTTTAGGCTAATATATTATATTCTATCACATCAAACTAGATTTCTGTGCATCTAAATGTAGAAACAAGCAAGCCTAGGTTTTTCATTCCAAATATTCAGGGACAATGCATTAAGCATCAATTTATATACATTGTAAATTTGGTCCTCAATGAGAAACATTATGTAAGAAGGCTGGAGTTTGGTGGGCTACATGCTGGACTGCTAACCTTATGATCTCAACCCATCGTTGGGAGAAAGCTGAGCCTGTATACACCTTGAAAGTTCTAGAGATGCAAGAAAACCTAAGGATCTAGGCTGCCCTGACCTAGAGAGGTGCTAAAACTCAGGGTGGACTCAATGGCAGTGGATCTGTTCTGATGTTACAATGTAAGCCTCTAGGGAAAAAACGCTTCCCAGGGTAAGACTTCCTAAAATCATACTGATCCTATACTACATGCCCAATAATATTGAATGAATGAATTTATTCCATTCATTAAATGTAATTGTGAACATTAAGTGGCTAAATATGAAAATCAAGGCATGCTGAAACCACAGAAATAATGTAATTGTATGAATCACTATGGCAATCACTGGAGAAGGTTATCAAACTTGGTAAAATGGAAGATTGGGGGGAAAGAGCGACTCCCAGTGAGAAAGATTGACACATGGCTGTGACAATAAGCTCAAACAAGCTGACAATTGTGAGGCCAGCACAGGCAGGAAGGGGCGTTTACCTCTGTTCTATGTAAGGTGATGAAGAATAAGAAATGGTTGGAGGGCAACAACCCATCAGAGTCATTAAGCTGTGACTCTTCTTAAAAAGTAAATATTTTGGAAGTTTTCTTCCTACTCGATGTAACACTATTAGAAATAAATATTAGAAATATTAGAAATAAGTAAATATTTTGGAAGTTTTCTTCCTACTCGATGTAACACTATTAGAAAAGGTCAGAGAAATGAGTGTGAAAAACATGTGTTAGCATTGAACATCATTGAAATATTGAAACTCTGTACAGCCACTAAATTCATCTAAATTATCCTTATATTTTCTCAAAGATAGACTGGATGTTACACTATAAGCTTTCTTGGGATCAATTAAAATATACATTCAAGAAAGGAAATTCCCAATGAGTTAAGAAATGTTTCAATAGTACATAGGCAGGATGAATTGGGTGAAAGAAAAATTAGAATTCAATACTTACAACTCATAATCTTGGAATATATGTACCTTTCCATAAGAATTCTAGTTAATTTTTAATCAATCTATCCGACTGAAATAAACTTCAATGCTGATTCATGTGATAATAAGGAAAATCATTTCTATTCTAATAAGGGGAAAAGTAAGGATTTATAGATGCTTTTGAAAAGGATCAAGATGTTTTCCTTGAGATAATTCCTGGCTTCACCTACATCTCTTTCTTGGATATTTGATATTAAATGCCTCAACATTAGTAACTGACTTTGACTCCTTTATCTGGTGATTTGATCTTTACAGCACTTGATACAGTGATATTATAATATACTTTGATGGGAAAACATAATCATAACCGGTCTGTTGAGAAGATTTCTGCAAAGCCCAGATAATCGCATCCATTTAAAATTTCAGCATGTGTTGTCATGCTTGACAAATCAAAACACAGAGCATCTAATCTATGGGACATAATCAACCCAGAAAAAATACTTGTTTCGTGAAATTTAAAGTTAATTAGGCTTCTGGTATTTTATATGTACACCATAGTATAAGAAATAGAAAGATGAGTTCTTGGTCTTAAATATATAATTTAATTAAATACCTACTAGATTTTTGTTTCTGTTTTCTCAACAAATTATACTACTTAATTTATGACAAATATTTTCTCAATTTTTGTAGCAATATGAAATTCTCCCTAATATAGACTTGTATTCTATGGGACTCTATAAATTGGAAATTTCATATAGATAAAATTTTGATTGTTTCTAGTACCGTTTAACTATTTTGCATATGGTTAATAAACTCATGTAAAAATTTATTTCTATTTTCACTTTGATAGTCAATGAACTTAGAACCAAATGTAGCATCTAATAATGAGAATGCACTAAACCATTCTTATATATTGGCCTGTATGTCTCCTTGCTGTTGATTTTTCTGTATAAAACTGTTATTCTATAGCAGGCATATTAATTGAGACATTCTATTTACCAGGTACTTTTCTAAGACCTTATCATACAACCATATGCTCTCTCTGGCTAGATAGATAGATGATAGAGAGAGAGAGAGAGAGAGAGAGAGAGAGAGAGAGAGAGAGAGAGATGAATCTGAGTTCTATTAAACTTAGGAAATTTGGCCAAGATGACACAATTAGTCTTCCATTCCACTCACTGCCATTGAGTCAATTGTAACTCACAGCAACTGTGCATACTTTTTCCAAGAGTCTCCATCTAGAGGAGCAGGAAACCTCTTCTCTCTTCAGAAGCATGGCTGTGAGCTTTGAATTGCTGACCTTGAGTTTGCAGAATCAACACTTATAGTCCCAGAAGCACCATGAGGGTTTCTATTATCACTTAAATAACGATTTTTTAAATAAGAGAGGTTTTTTACTGTACTTATGTATCTGTTATTCTAATTACTTAGCTGATTTAGCATAAAACAAAAAGTTTGCAAATTGTAGTGATATTGAATTAACTTCGCAAATCAATTTAAATGTTAAAACGGTCCTTTCTGAGTCATTGAGTCTTCATATCTATTTTTAAACAATGCTTTAGCAAAACTTTGATATTTAAGGAAAAGACAATGGAAGTACAAGTTGAGAGGGTAGAAAAATGAAATATAAAATGTGCTATTTAACTTAAGGAGGCAAGCATCATGCTTTGTTTTTGTACTAACATGTAAAATAGGCCAATGTATTCTCAGAGCACCATAAGACAAATAGGATGGCCTAGTCCTAGAAATTAGATAGAATACTTCTTAACCTATTGGTTGTCATACCAGTCATATATATATATATATATATATATATATATATATATATATATATCAATAGCTGATACTAAAAGGTATAAACATTCTAAACTTGTGGTGATGATAGTACCACCCTTTTTATAATATATATAAACAATTGACTCATGATACATGACAGTCAATAAAACTATTAAAAGGATTAAGAAACCCTCAATAATTGACAAATTAATTTTTCATTAATGATTGCATATTTAGAGAAGGAGTTGAGCAACAAAGGATATCACTGATAATACCTGATAGATCTTGGGTCAAATCAGAAATCATCAGAAAAGTATTTTCTTGACCACGGCATTTGACTGTGTGGATCATAATACATTGTGGATGACCTTGTGAAGAATGGTAATTCCATTGTGCTCTTCTCGAATTTGTCCATGGTTTAAGGAACAATTGTGGGAGCAGATCAAGGAAATACTGTATGGTTTAAATTCAGGAATGTTTTGTGTCAGGATTATATCCTCTCATCATGTTTATTCAATCTTTATTCTCAAAAAACATCCAGAGAAACTAGATTATATGAAAAATGTATGAATGAGGCATGAGGCTTGGAATAAGGCTTATTAACAACCTGTGATATGCAAATGATATACCTTGCTTGCTGAAATGAGGAGGATTTGCAGCATTTTCTGTTGAAGATCAAGGATTATAGCCATTGGTTTGGATTACGACTAAAATAGACTCACACAATCACAACTGGATCAATAGATCACATCATGATAAATGGAGAAAATATTAAAGCTGTCAAGGATTTGATCTTGTTTGGTTGGGTCCACAGGCAATGCTCATGAAAGCAGAAGTTTAGAA
This sequence comes from Nesogale talazaci, assembly GCA_004026705.1. NCBI lineage: Eukaryota > Metazoa > Chordata > Mammalia > Afrosoricida > Tenrecidae > Nesogale > Nesogale talazaci. Next base: position 181,217 of record PVJH01000543.1, on the reverse strand, counting down.
ATTTAAAATAACAAGTTGCAAATATGTTTACATATGGGCATTACTGCATTTAGACCTCTATAAATGCCCTTTATCTCCTAGTTCTTTCCTCTATTTTTTTTACCACTATCATGCTCAGCCTTCATTTGGGTTTCAATAGTTCTTCTCAGTTATATTACCGTTGCTCAAACTGTACCAGGTCTCTCACACTCCTTACAAATTTGGCTGCAGTGGAAGAGGCTTACTAGTACAGATGGGAGCTGGAAACACAGGGAATACAGGATTGATGAACCCCTCAGGACCAGTGGTGAGAGTGGAGATACTGGGAGCATGGAGAGAAGGTGGGGGAGGATGAGGGAGCCAATTGCAAGGATCTATGTATAACCTCCTCTCTGGAGGACAGACAAGTGGAGGAGTGGGCAAAGGGAGATGCCAGGTTGTGTAAGATATGCCAAAATAAAAATAATTTATAAATTATCAAGGATTCATGAGGGAGGGCAGAGTGGGGAGGGAGGGGAATAATTGAGGAGCTGATGTCAAGGGCTCAAGTAGAGAGCAAATGTCTTGAGAATGATGATGACAGCAGAGGTATGAAGGTGCTTGACACAATGTATGTATATATGGATTATGATAAGCATTGTATGAGCCCCTAATAAAATGATATATTAAATTAAAAAAGACAAATTACATTAGATAAATCTGTTGTAAAATAACCCATTAGTACTGAAAAGCAAGGATGTTGCTTTTAGAACTAAGGTGACCCTACCTCAAGCATTATGTTTCCACTTGCCTTATATACCTGTGAAGTTGGACATTGAATAAGGTAGATGAAGAATCAATGCATTTGGATTGTGATGCTGGAGAAGAATAGTGAAAGGACAATGGACTACTAAAAGGACATACAGCTGTCTTGGAAATGCTCCGTAGAGGCAAGGATGACAAGAATTTGGCCATATTCTCAGGAGTATTCAGCCCCTGGAGAAGAACATCATGTTTGGCAAAGAAAGAGGGCAGAAAAAGAGAGAAAAGCCCTCAGGGAGATGGAGTGATTTAGCAGCGGCAGCAATGGGTTCAGCGTAGGAACAATTGAGACGTTGATGCAGAACCCTGGAGTCTCTTCTTCTGTGGCGTGTAGGGTTGCTATGAGTGACAAAGCACGGTGAACTTACTCCTGCACAAATATGATCAACTTCCTAATAATATCCTTGGTGATATTATTTGGACTAGTGTTACTTTATATAATATTAAATTTTCCATTCAAAATCATTTCTGTTTAGTAGGATATCTATATAACCTTTTACTTTTAACCTATGTCTTTGGGCCTTTTTTGTTTTTTCGGGGGTGGGCATCACTGCCCTCTGGTGGTCGTGGAGCTACTCATCGGTGATCTTGAGAGCCGCAGCTAGATTTGAACTGCCAAGCCCGCGTGTCGCAGTCGCGCATTCAAACACTTACACCACCGGAGCTCAGCCCTAACCTATGTCTTTATATTTAAAGGTTATTATCTAGTTTTGTAGCTTTTGTTCCTACTTTTTTAAATGTTTGTTTTTAAGGCGAGGTAAGGAAGGCTTCTTATCCTTTTCCTTTTCATAATTCCTGAGACCCTATGCTAACAGTTGTGGTCTTCCTACTGTCCTGATCTAACCCAATTATTATAACAATTTTCTTTCAATGGTTTAATAATTGATAAAAAATTTATGAAATTATCCCCATCTGTTCTTTATTCATTTTTTCCTTACTGTGTTTTGGATTTTTATTGTTTTCTTTCATTTTTTAAAATCTTATTTGTAAATAGAATTGCTTGGTGTTTCCTTAGTGCTTCTTTTATAAAATACTATTACATTAAAATTGCAACTTAGGCTGCAAACCTTGATCTTCAGCAGCAGCCCTCAGCACTTTCAGCAAAGCCAGTTGTTTCCTTTGCATATAGCAAGTTTTTAATTTCTTCCTCTAATCCTGATTCCATGTTCTTCTTCATATAGCCCAGCTTCTGCATACATTTGGACATCCACTAAGAAATGCCATTTCACATATTATCTAATAACTTTTGTTGCTAGGTGTTATCCAAGTTTCAAGTCATGGTGACACAATGGACAAAGGGGCAAACCACCCAGTCCTGCCTTATCCACACAAGTTGTCTGTACGGTTTAGGCTGCTGTTCCAACCACACCGTCAATCTTGTTGAGAACCTAATATCTTTTTCTCTGCCCTGATACTTTACCAAGAGTGATGTCTTTTCCCAGGCAACAATCTCTCCTGATAAACTGTCCAAGTTGTGTGATATAGTCAATCTTGTCATTATCACTGCCAAGGAGAATCGTGGCAGTAATTTTTCCAAGACAGATTGATTTCTTATGTTAGAATTCCATGGTACTTTCAAGATTCTTTGCCAACACCAAAATTCAAATTCATCACTTGTTTTATCTTCTTTATAGTCCAATTTTCATGTCAATAAAGCAACTGAAAATATTTAGTCACTCTTGTCCTCAAACTAACTTCTGAATTCTTCAATTCTTTAGAGAGCTCTCACACAAGCCATTTTTTTTAGTTAAATGGCTCCTTTGTTTTTTTTTTTTGACTGTTGTTTCCATGAACCTTGAGTGTGAAACCATGCAAGACTAGACAACTTCAGTGTTTTTCTCCTTACCGTTACCAGTTACCTGCTGGTCCAGTTAGGAGGAGTTAAGTCATCTTGACATTGTAGTGTAATTCGTACTGAAGACCACAATCCTCGATCTTCATCAGGAAGTGCTTCAAGTGCTCTCAGCAAACAAGGTCCTGTCACTTGCCTATTGCTCTCTTGAATGAATCTTCTCCATTTCTGTTGCCATGTTCTTCTGCATGTAGCCCATCTTCTCTGATTATATCATCAACAAACAGCTCAGAATACAAATTGAATAAGTATGCTGCAAGACTACGACACAGAAATACTGGTTTCTTATTTTACAACTATACAGTATCCCATTGCTATGCTTGAACAACCAACTCTTGATCCACGTACGTATGGGTTCCACATGTGCAAAAGGAACTGTTTTGGAATCCTCATTCTTCTCAAAGCTATCCGCAGTGTGTTCCAATCTACATAGTCAAGTTCTTTTGCTTATTCAGTAGAACACAAACAACTTTCTCTGTTATGCTGTGCTTCTAACCAAGAGTCATCTGATCAACAATGGTATCTTTTGCATGATTTTTGTATTCAGCTTGAATTTCTGGCATCTATCTGTCAATTTACTGCTGCAACTGTTAGTGATATTCAGTCATATTTTTTGCTTGTTATATTAATGATTTTTGATAATTTCTGCAATTCTATGGAATCACTTTCTTTGGAATGAGCACACATATGGCTGTCTTCCACTAGGTTAGTTGTGTAGGTTTCTTCCAAATTTTTTGGCATTGATCAATGAGTGCCCCCAGTGTTTATCGGTTTGTTGAAATGTTTCCATTGTTGTCCTGTCAGGTTCTGGATTCAGACAAGTGAATTTAGTACAGCTTGAAGTTTTTCCTTTCGTACCACTGATTCTTGTTGATATTCTATCTCTAGAAATGTTTAATTGACAATGAGTCTGCTTTGGTACCGTGACTATGTATTCTTTCCATTTTCTTTTCTATATTCTGCATTGTGCTATATGTTGTCCAAAGAACTGTTTAACATTGCAACGTGAAGCTTGGCTGTTCCTTTCATTCCTTCTTGATGACACACCAAACCCAACGCACTGACAGTGAGTCAACTCGTACTTACAGCCACCCTGTGAAAGAGGAGAGACGTGCCCCTGTGGGTGTCTGAGACTAACTATGTGAGTAGAAAGTATCCTCCTTTCTCTCTCTCAACAATAGTGGTTTGGAACTAACTGTCTTATGGCTTGCAGCCTTGCTTTTTTGTTTTTCTAACTTCACCTCTTTGAATTTTTCATTTTAATACTTTGCCTCCTGGAGCTGATTATCAAAAATTTGCTTAATTATTTCTTCCATATGATTTAAATGCTCAACGATCAAGAGCAGTATGTTGACATCCACTTTGATCTTTTCTTCCTCTCCTGCCTTTTAAGCTACTTTTTTCTTTCTTCACCCATGATGTTCTTGATGCCATTCTACAGCTCAATAGGGCTTCGGCAATCAGTTTTCAGTGTGGTTAATCGCTTACTTTGAGAGATGTTCACTATATTCATGTGGGATAAACTCAGCATTGTATTTTAGCTCCAGTGACCTTGCTTTAATTTTATACAGCTTCATCCTGAACTTACAGATAAGCACTGGATAATTTGTTCCATATTGACTGCTCAACCTGGTCTAAGTATTTCTATTTTTCTTCCCACTTATATAGTCAACTTAATTTCTGTGTATTAAATCTGGCGAAGTCCATATGTACACTCTCCCTTTTAGTTGTTTAAAAATGATATTTGTGACAGTCATTGGTCTTGCAAGGCAGTATAATGGGATCTGCAATTTTGTTTCTGTCACTAAGGATGCATTTTCCAAGTAGAGTTCTTTGCTTCCAACTTTTGCATTCTGATTACCAATAATTATACTGATAATTATAAGTGCATGTTTAATTACTTTCACACTACAGACGTGCTTCACTCTTCCATTTTTTCATCACTAGCTTACTACACTTTGTGCATTTTTGAAAAAAAAACTACATTGACGGGATTTCCTTGTAGTAGGATAGATATTATCTTGTCACATACAACATTATGCTGTAAGATTGATCTTGAATCATAAGTTTTGATCATTAATGCCACACCATTCCTCTTGAATTTGTCTTTCTTGGCCTAGCTATATGTCTGGTTCAAATTGGTCAATAGCAGCTTGTTTTAGCTTAGTCATACCTACATTGCATATGGAAGGTTTGTGTTTATTTTCCTTTTGGATATCAATATTTATGAGGTCCATTTAATTTTCAATGTTTTCAAATTGTACTAGCTTCATACTTTGCACATTCCAAGGCCCAATTATTAATAGATATGTTTAGCACTTTGCTCTCATTTTGAGTCATTTCCTACAAGCAAATGAAGGTCTGATAGCTTGATTCCTTTCAGGGCAGTATGGTTGATTTTATTTTGAGCAGGAAGTTCTTTCTTAGTCACATTTTGAGTGCCTTTCAAGCAGAGGGGCTCATCATCTCACACTATAACAGATGATGCTCTGTTGCGATTCATATATATCTCAATGACTAATCCCTCAGAAGTGGACAGCTTTATAAGGGGGGGGGGGAGGTTTAACCTGTTCCTTTTTTGTAAGATGTCCTTTGTTTGGAAGATCTGCTGAAAGCTATTTTCTTGGGGTGATACTGCTGGTATTTAAATCCAGGTGATGTAGCTTCTAGCATCACAGTCACTCACAAGCCACAGCAGACAGGTGGTGAAAGAATTTTATAACACTACATTTAAATGTCGTGCTAGTGGATTGTTCTATATTTTTCCCCTTAGAAATTCTTAATATTGTAACTTGAGGCATGACTTTTTCTTTCGTCCTTTCATGGTCATACAATGAGAAGGGTTGGGTCCTCTCTTCTTGAAGGTCAGCTTTCATCTTTGGTTGACTCTGATCCTTGGCGTTGGAGCTTTTTCAGACACTCTGCCTCTCTCTCCCAGCAAAGGTACTTGGCTTTTTCCCCCTTAGTGATTGATTGGGAGATGTGTATAACATTTCCTCTCTCTTCCTCATTCTCTACTGTACATCCCAGTCTATAAGCGCCCCATGACAAATAAACGGATGTCTTTATTGTTGACTTCAGGTTGGTCTTTTAGTCTCTCAAGCTCTGTGTACAGGAGGGTCTCCCCCTTCGGGGGTTGGGTCCAAACCTAATGTTAAGAGAGTATCCCTGCCTTTAAATTATTTATGCTTAGAGTGCTCACAAAGAATATTTTTTTCAACTAAAATACTTTGTTTTTAATAACTCTGTCACTTTCAAGTAAAAGGTCAGCCCTTTGATTTCCACAGCTGCCATCATTCTTCATCCAACCCAGCAGATCCCCTCTAAGTGTTTGCGTGGATTTGTATGCAGATTAGCCTCAGAAGGAAAAGAAGAAGCATGGTTAATTAAAAGTTTGCTCCTATAGTTTCTCACTTCTACATGCTATTCCCCAATTTTCCAGAAGAGAGATATTTTTTCCTAGGATGTCCATTGAAATGCCGAATGTCATAATCCATGTCACCATTAGGTCATCATTAAACTACCCATAGGCAGCATCTCAAACCCAATAGCTACTTCTCAGGAGAGAAAGGAAACTATCTACTTTTAAATATTTCCTTTTCCCTAGAAGGTACTTTTATTCTTGTGAATAATTCTTATGAATTTACAGAATAAGGGACAAAATAAAAATGCTTAGTGCAATTAGTTGCCATCAAACCAAGAATTCTTCCCCCAGTTGTATTAATCTGGGTAGACTAGAGAAACAAATTCATACACACACACATATGGATATAAGGGAAAGGTTTATGTACAAGAGGAATGGAGCATTGGAAAACATCCCAACCCAGTTCAGTTCAAGGTGATAAGTCCAATATTAACCCATATGTATGATGCCAGTCTATAATGTTTCCTTCTAACTCATGAAGCACATGCAAAGACATCAGGACAATCACAGACCAGTAGGTGCAGAGTCTTGTGTATCCAGAGGCAGCAGAAGCATCCTGGTGCTGGGAGGGGCCTCCCTGTGACTTTTCCAGCTTCAGAGGTCTGGTTCCATCAGGGTAAGCCCATGTGGCTTCTCCTCTGGTTCTTCCAGTTCCTAGGATCCAGGGTCTATGCTGCCATCTTGTCTTGTCTTGTCAATCAAGCATCTCCTAGAAACTGAGTCGCTTTCAAACATTTTGCAGCCTCAGAAATCATTTATACAGTCACTCTAAGTCAGATCAACTCAATGACAGTGTTCTTTGGGGGATTTATTTTTACCTTTGGTGTAATTATCATACAATGCCAAACCAGGCATGTTCTTGATGTGCATAGCTCAAAACACAAGTATCTAATATAGAACATTTATTATTCACTTTTTATTTTCTTCTTTATAATAGTGACAGTTGTCAATATTTCTGTTCTATTTACAGATTTTAAGACTCTTAAGAATGTAATCATTGGCTTATTTATTCACTTAGTCATTTAATCAGCATATATACTTAACAATATTTGCTTTTCAAAGTAGGTTATTAGAAAATATATAATGAATTAAAGGAAGTACTTTAAGCTAATTGATGATAATTATTTTCATAAGCATTTTTCAAGGATCTTCTAAATAAGGTACAATAACTGGCCTACATGGTTGCTTGAAACATTGAAACCAATTGTTGCTGCATCCTACTTCTTCCTAGATGATTCTAAGACATTAATTAATGATTAAAATAAAGTACACTTCTATCTTATCTGGGAAATTTCTGTAACTTCACATTTCTAAATTTGATAGTAAACTGTTGTTCTAATGCATTTTATAAAATTTCTTACATAATTTATCAGTTATAAATATGGAATTTTTTAAAAAGTTAATTACCAAATTAAATTTTAGAATTTCTGATTTTAAGAAAATAAGAATTTGGGGAACAGGGGGAAAATGATGTAAAACATAACTTGAAGATGTTTATTAAGATTTTATTCATTGTTAATTTCAAAATGGGGAAAATGGACCAGGTAAAAGAAGATAACAGATGGTTCTGATTAGACAGTTTTCTGAAGATCGTATATTATAACATTCATTAAAGCAGATGTAGATATATCTTAATGATACCTACAAAATGCTTCATCTAAATAATGTTACTGAAAATCATAGGGCAATTTTTAGTGTAGCCTGTCTGCCCATTACAAAAATATATTTTAATTAGACATTATTCCTTTCAATTCTGATGCATATAACCTTGAAGTTCTATCATATAAACTTTGAAAGGACCATTTAAATGTAAGATTTGGTCCAGTCAGATATTTTGCATGTAGATGAAACTCTATATGCTTCATGGTAAGAAGTACTAGATTTTTATTTAATGATGGTTAGAGAATAATTCTATTTAATAACCTTTTTATCTTCAATAACTACAAATATTTTAACTATTATGCTTCTTATTGAAATTGAAGGAAAAAGTATTTTCTAGTTGCAAAGTGTGTTAGTCTGGGTAGACTAGAGGAACAAATTACAGACACACATATGGATATAAGGGAATGGTTTATATACAAAAGGATTGGAACACTGAGAAAGCATCCCAACTCAGTCCAATGTCATTAGTCCAATTTTAGCCCATATGCCTTATGCCGGTCTATAATGTCTCCCTCCGACTCACGAAATCACAGATCAGTGGGTGCAGAATCCCAGCATTGGCAGGGGTCTCCCCATGCTTCCTTGCTCCCAGGGTCCATCAACAGCATCCAGTGGTGGGAGAAGCAACTCATCGCTGGCAGGGGTCTCCACGTGGCCTTTCAAGCTTCAGAGGTCTGGTTCCATCAGGGTAAAGCCGTGTGGCTTCTCCTCTGGCACCTTTAGCTCTCGGATGCTGCCATCTTGCCTTGTCCATGATTCATTGTCTCTGAGACTACTCCCAACAACTGAGAAGATAGCTTCTCATCTTCATAAGGGAAATATCGAGAGATTTCCCAGACGTATCAGGAGAAAGCCATGCCCACACAGAGGCCTCGTTGGCTACTCAATGGCTATCTCCAGATCAACAGGCTAGACTCATCTCAATCATGAATTTAACATAAGCGCATGACCACCACACAGAGTATTTTTAAATCATGCTGCTCCTCTCAATGCCAAAAAATTACATATGTCCAAAAGAAATATTGAAATGTGCATATTCCTACTTTACTTTTCAGGACTAATAAAGTATGCATATACACACATATACTTTATTGGCCATTTAATACATTGTTACCTAGATTCTACAGTTATTTTAAGAACTAACTTTTTTAAAGAAATTACTTTCCATCGTGACTATTACCAAAGACAAGTGAAGTTAGACAATTGTAACTAAAGGAAGATCTAACAGATGAAATTATACAATGGGAAGCTACAAGAGGTGAACCATAGATCACATAAGCAAAATGGGCAGAAAAAACAGGTTTATGAGATCCTGAGGTCTAAATGTCTGAACATTGACGTAAGAACAAGATGTTTTGACTGCTATATAGAAAATCCTATCCCCTGTGCTACAAATAAATAGCTTTAAGACAATAACTCTCTTCTGTGATGTAACATTTTTCAGAGATGGAGATCACTTAGAAGTATGTTTGCTTCAGATCGATAGGAATGGAAAAACATTATTTTTCTTCCAAAAGAACTAGAAAGGAACAAGGTTGCTGCTGAACACAGCTGCTCTTTTCCAGCAACTTTAAAGTGCCAAGAGCTTTTAGCAAGCATCCAAAAAGTCAATCTTGAAATTTTTAGATCTAAGATGGCCACATCTTACCAGATGAACCTCCTATTATGGGTACTATATTGAGTTGATGGCACCGAGCATCAAGGGAACCTTGATGCTGTGGATATATAGTTGTCCCCATTACACTGCGTCTCTGAGATTCACTTGGTGTTTCTCAGGAAGTCTACTGAAGAAAACAAAAGTGGTCATAAATGTATTGCCTTTTCCTAAATATGACAGCAATTGTTTATTTGGTATAGAATATTTTGTGTATTTCCTTGCTAAAAGAAGCCAGTTGAAATAGAACCCATCAGCAGAAATAGCCATTTACTTTTCAAGCATTTTTAGCAAATGTCTTATAGTTTCTGATCATAAGCATCTGAATCTTTTTTTAGCACTTAAAACTTGTCACATCCCTCTAAGATTGTGGTTTATTTTAGCATTTGATCTTTTTCCCCTCTCTCAGAGAGAATCCTACTGTTTTGGGTAGCTTTTATTTGCTTTCCCTTTCCTTTTGAAAGAGGGAATTCTTAGTTACTTGGGAATCAGGAAGAGTCTGGTAATTATACTGAGCAAAGTTTTTAGAGAGTTGTTGGATAAGTGATTTCCTGGTGTTAGGTGATACCTTAAAGCATTGTCAGAAACTCTCATGGAGTAATTATTTGTTGTGTAATTGCTATAGTTTTTGAGTGTTTGACATTTGACAGGTCTTAATTTTACTTTCTGAGAAAGCTATTAGGAAACATCTTTAAAAAGCACAATAGCGTTCTTTTGATTGCAATGATTTCTCCTCCTTGGAAATCTTCAGGTATTTTTCAGCTTTTTTATGCAAACAGAACTGCATCATTGCAAATGTATGATAATGAATTTATACTCATCAATTTTATTAGAATAAGAGATGAATATTTTGTTATCCTCAAAGAGAGTCTCAAATAAACCATTCTACACAAAGTACTCTTGAGTATTACTTTCCTATACTTTTAATGATGTCTTTTTTTTAACATATTTTTGATCATTTATTCAATGGATAAATGTATATTTAACTTTTGTTTTTCAGATCTAGAGAATAATGCAAAATGGAAAATCACTATCATCAAGTCAATGCTAATACTCTATTAGAAAGTGGTATACCTGCCCCCCCTAGTTTCCAAGAATATAACTGTTTCAGGAGTAGAAATCCCCATTTTTCTCCTACAAAGTGACTGGTGCTTTCAAACTACCAATCTTGGGCATGCCAGCCCAACTTATAATCACTATGCCACCAGTGTTCCTAGAGATTAATAGCAGAAATATACATTTCTTAAGTATAAGAATTTTATATGTTTATAAATTAGAAGCTATTACAGACATTATAATAATCCCTAATTCAATTAGGTCAAGCATAATTGTACAGAGGCTGCTATCATTATTTTCAAAATATTTTCTTTCTTCTTGAACTCTTTGATATCAGCTCTCTTTTACCCTCTCCCGGCCCCACTTACCTCCTAGGAACACTTATTATTACGCTGTTGTTATTATTATTATTATTGCTATTATATCTTACACAATCAAATGTATCACATTCACCCACGATTTTGTTATTCATACCTCTCCTTGCTATTGATTCTTTCTTCCCCACATCTTTCCTCTCATACCATAAAGAAGTCATTACTCACACTACTATATCTGAGGGTTTTTTGATTTTGGATTTTATGCATCAAATGATCTTAATCATCCAAATGAACAGACACAATTCTCTAAAGATTATTGAGGTGAAACTAAGACCAAAGTAGTAAAGGGGGGAAATATTAAAAGCTAGAGGATAATTATGTGCTTCATCAGTGCTCTACTGTATCCTGCATATATCAGCCATTCTGTTGGCCCTTGTATGAGGGACAGTCCAATTATCTTGCAAGTGGGTTTTGTGTCTCCACTTTGTCTATACTCCTTCACACCAAGCAATATGATGACTTGTTTTTGAATTTCTAGTACCTATTTCTGTCGACACTTTGTGATCACACAGGCTGGTATACTTTTCCCTTGTGGGCTTTGTTGCTTCCCCTGCTACAAGGCACCTGTTTAACTTCAAGTCTTTAGTTGAAGACACTAACTTCAAGACACTATATATTTTTAATAGCTAGGCACCATCAGTTTTCTCTGTTGGTACACTTGCTCATGTACCAACTTTGTATTCAGCAATAGTGTTGGGAAGGTGAGTATTATATAATGACACAGTATTTGAAAAATCATTCTTGTAATGAAGTAAGATTTAAATAGAGGTTCGAAGCCCATCTGGTTTCTTGGTGTGGTGGTGGTGGTGGTGGTGGTGTGTGTTTCAGAGCTCCTTTATTGTAAAATCAAACACCAAACTCACAGCCATCAGTTGATGAGTTGGCCTGCTAACTTCAAGGTTAGCACTTTCAAACCTCCAACAATGTTATGGGAGAATGAAGGGATTTTTTACTCAGGAAAAGAGTTACAGTCATGAAACTCACTGGCTACTCTGTCCTTTAGGGCTGCTATGAAGTTATTCTAAAGATGGTTCAATTTAATCTTACTCCCAAATCCAACAAAAAGTACAAATTTTACATAAATACTGCTTTTTTTCCTTCAGTAAATTTTGGCATAGTTTTCTTATAAAATCTTATTACTTGTATACCATAAATTACTATAAAATATTATTATTTTAGATAACTTTAATACATTCAAAATCTATTATTTTAAATACATTAAATTCTGTAGACACCTTGACATAAAATAAATTTGACAATGTAGGATGCAGATAGTTGAACACAATTTAGATTTGCTAACATCTTTAGTAATTAATGCATTTATATAGAATTTTGAGATAGAGTTATTATTTAAAGATTATGAGTAAAGAAGCCCTTTATCTAAAATGTGATCCATTAACCACAATTTATTTCTTATCTATTTTGAAAGATAAATAAAAACTTTTAATGCTATAGGAGGAAAAAAGTTTCCATAATTTATTAATATATTTTTTTGAAATAGTGTAAGTATAAATCAAATACAAAATAAAACATTGAATTGAAATTTTGAAGTATTAAATAAGGAAGGATGCTAACACTTTTTCAGCACGTGAACTACTTATAAAATGATGAAGACAAAATAACTACAAAAATGCAAAACATATTTTTTAGTTATTAATTAATGCATTGAGAATTCTTTATATGTACAATGTTATTTTTTGTACCTTACATAATCTCATGAGTCCATATTGCACAACACAAAGCAAGTAACAACACAAAACAATGACCTCTGTACCTTTTTTTGTCATTACCTGTGTTCATGCTGATGAGTTGCACTGAATAGAATGAGCCAGGGATGCACATTCCAGACAGTAGCCGCTGACAACGAGCCTCAAGCACACTTCCAAATGCTCATCAGTCATGGTGGAACGGTACTTGGACTTAGTGATCTTTATGTGGGAAAAGGCTGCCTCACATGAATAAGTAGAGCCAAATAATATAATCAAGGAGGCAGCACATTTTCTTATGTTTCGATACCTTCCCTCTGCGAGTTAACTCCATAACTGTTCATGTGCTCTATACTTCAGCTTCATGTCGGTTTGTAGTGTCAAAATCTCCTACTCCGCATTAAAGTGCTATGTTTTTGTCTTCTTACTTGATCAAGCTCCCTCACTAATTTTAATACCCTAAAAAAACTAAAGGTTTAAAAATTGGCGATACCTTAGCTTGTCAGTTTTGCTGCACTTAACACAGTTGTTTGTGCATGTGTTTGACACCCAAGATTGCATCTGATTGGCTGTGCTGTATATCAGTGAAGTAATGGGATTGATGATAGGCTTACATCTATTCTTTTAATGCCATGTGATCTACCTACACTACATTTGCGATGGACTAGTAGATCGCGATGGACAGATTGAGTATCCCTGATATAAGTTATAAAATCCACTATTCAAACAGAAAAAGTTGACATGCTAATGGGGGAGAGTTAATGACTGATGAAAAATTAAGAATAGAAATTACCTATGTATGTCAAAAGGTATCTTTATTTTCAAATAAATAAGTAAACAGACAAGTAAAAATTCACTGCCATCAAATCTATTCCAAAATGTTGTGTCTCTATAAGATAGAGTGTACGTGTCCCTGTGGGTTTCCTAGACACTACATCTTCACAGGAGGAGAAGGTGTCGTCTTTCTCCCACAGAGCTGCTAGTGATTCCAATGACCAGCCTTGCAGTTAACAAACATCCCAACATCCACCAGATAGAGCCACCGAAATGTCTCTTTATTATTCAAGATGTGATGACTGAGTATGTGAAAAATTCAATACTTGTTCAAAGAAATAAAACAAAACTGGTGCGTATTGTCCAAATTTCTTGGGAAAAAGAGAAATTAAATTATTTTCTCTAAAAAGCATTATGAAGTTATATGAATCAGTTGAACGATGATAATTTGTATTAGTGCTAATTAATGAAAACTCATTAAAAGTTTTGACGTGATGCAAAAATTGCAAAATAAATTTTTATTTATTTATAAGTGCATTGAGAAGTCTTTATACATACAATATAGGTTTATGCACTTGCATAACCACGAGTTCATGTTGCACAACACAGCACAAGTAACAACACAAAACAATTAACTATGTACATTTTTTTTGGAGGGGGGCATCACTGCCCTCTGGTGGTCGTGGGCGCTACCCAGTGCCGCTCCTGAGAGCCGCTGCTGGATTTGAACCGCCAAGCCTGCAAGCTGTAGTCCTGCACTCAACCACTTATGTCACTGGGGCTCAGCCCAACTGTGTACATTTTTGTGGGAAAGATAAAAGGCAGATGATGTCGAGGAGTCTAAGAAGGAGAAGTATTTTTGAAGTCTGATTATGTCATCAAGCATACAAGTCTGTCTAACGTGACTGAACTATGGAATGATGTGACATATATGGTAACTCTCAAGTAATAAAAAATAAAAAAAACACCATAAATACAGAAATGGGTGTTGGCTTATACTAAATCCTTTTCCAAATTGAGAAGAACTAGTTGCTACATCATGACCCTACTCGATACACACCCTCGGGAGGGGAACCCAAAAGATATCGATGCTCTGGCAAAATATGGCAAGAATTCAGATGGTATCTCAATAGCAGATAAAATAATATGTGGGGTCTTAAAGCCTTGTCTCCCAACAAGCAGCCATCTAAGTGAGATGTGAACTAAACCCACATGGAAGAAGCACGCATTACTAGTCACAGAACAACTGTAACCCACATAGTCTGAAATCAAAAGAAGGATTAGTATTAGAGCCTGTATTGTGAGAATCTAGTGTACAAAAGGCGACGGATTGCAGTGGAATCCTAAGATTCATTTGTGCAACTACATAGGAACTAATGTTCCAGAGAACTTCTCTGGTCTAAAGGTATGGGAAAACAAGGGTCACTAAACAGAGCACTTGGGAGAGAGAAGCACACATGATCAAAGGCATGAATCTGTCCTGGGACTTTGTCAGTAGATACCTCTATGATGCAGACTAGACCAGCTCTAGTTTCAAAAATTTCCTGTAACTTTGGTTTGCATTATTTTGTTTGGTTTGGTTTGTTCATTCATACATAGTAAAGTGTATCTTAGAAGTGTTATGTTATTGGAATTTAAGTTGTCATATGTTTTTCCATTGCGTGGTATATGAAAACCAGTGTCGATGAACCTATAGGGACAGTGAGAAGAAGAAATGTTTGAGAATCTTGGGGCCCAGTGCTGATGGTTGAAGCCCATGTAGAAAAAGAATGTCTAGAAAATGATTATGGTAGAAATTGTACAATTCTTCTTTATATGATTGAACTATCAATTGATATATGTATTAAATCTCAATGAACAATAAATTAAAAAATAGTAAAAGGGAGTACTTGAGCTGAGGCCCAATGTCCATCTATAACCTTAATTCTTAACATATAGATGAGTACATAGTTCTATTTCTCTCTCATTATATACACTTACATATGTACATGCATATATTTAGAACTCTGTAAATGTCCTTTGCCTCCTGTTTTTTTCCTCTATTCCCTTTTACTTCACACAAGAACACTTTGTTCTAAAATCTGGCATTCTGTGATGCTCACCTTCCCAACACAATTGCTGAAGACACAATGGATACTTAAGCAGCAAATTTGGTGAAGTAAGTTTATGGTGAGTGTCTGCCTATCAAAAAATATAGCATCTGGGGTCTTAAAGGCTTGAAGATAAACTAGCAGCCATCTAGCAGAGAAGCAACAAAGCCCACATGGAAGAAGCACACCAGCCTTTGTGATCAGGACGTGTTGATGGGATCGGTAATCAGGCATCTAAGACCGAGAACAAAACCATACCCAAGGTGAATGAATTGGGGGACAAGGAAAGGAAACTGAATTTCCATCTACAGACAATTGGACATCTACTCACAGAGGGGTCACAGGAAATAGATGAGCCAGTCAGGGTATAGCATAGCACCAATGAAACACACAGCATTCCTGTAGTTCTTTGAAGCTTCCTCTACCCCACTATCATCACCTCAAGTCTACCTTAAAAATCGGATTAGACCAGAGCATGCACACTGCTACAGATAAGAGTCCACAACACAGGGTATCCAGGATAGATAAGTCCTTCAGGGTCAACAAGGAGAGTAGAGATATCAGGAGGATCAGGGAAGGGTGAGGGGAGAAAGGGGAAATCAATCACAAGGATCAAACTAGAATCCCCTCCCAGGGGGAAAAATAACTAAAAAAATGGGTGAAGTGCGATGGAGGATGAGGCAAGATATGGAAAAAAAATCTGTAACTTATCAAGGGTTCATGAAGAAGGGCTGGGGAGGAAGTGGAGAAATGAGGAGCTGATATGAGGAGCTCAAGAGAGAATGCAATGTAAATGATGATGGTGGCATATGTGTCAATGTGTTTGACCCATTGGAGGAATGTATAGATTGTGATAAGAGATGTAAGAGCTCCCAGTAAAAGTATTTAAAAATAATAAAATTAAAATTTTAAAATTAAAAAAATAAAAGATAAAAATTAAATGATAAGATTCTTGCTATTCTAAGGGTCTTTTGTGATAAAATGAAAGACAATCATATGATCTTAGAAGCTAAATGATATATGAATGAAATTATACATATTGACTCTAATCATATGATATATATGCATTCTGAGGGATAAATTAATAATAGAAGTATAGATATGGATGAACATTTCCTAAAAGTTTGCATATTGTTAAAAAGAATCTATGTCAAAATCTTAAAAGCTATGCTGCTTTGATCATGTTCAGAAATACATTTTCAAATAATAATCACAGGTATAATCAAGATTTGGGAATTATAATTTTCTCTGTATCACATAATGTTTAATATACTTTAATTGACTATCAATAGCAAAACAATAATAGTTTCACTAACACTGTGCTGCTTTAGACCTAGAGAAAGCTTATAGCACAGAGCAATGTAAGCCTGAGTAGATATCTGTATATTGTTACAGGAACAGAATCCCTCCTTTTTTTCCTCGAGCAGTCAGTGGGTTTCAACGACAAACCTTTCCATTGGCAATGGAGTGGATAATCCACTACATCCACAGGATCTATTGACTACCACATGGATATGTGACAAACATAGAGGGGGCTTCACAACATTTTTTCACAAAGGAAACTAAAATAGAATTTCTCTCTGAATTTGGAAGCCTCTTGACTTGTAGATAGAGTATTCATATGAAATAGTAGGTAGCTAGCAAAAGTTACATTGTAGAAAGAAATGATAAAGTGACAACTACATTAGAAATAAATGATAAAATATCAGTTGTCATTTATGAGTGACATATATAAAGATATTTAATGTCTAAATTTACCTATTTTGCAAGTGATCGATAGTTATTACTTTAAAATAAAAATTAAAACATGGAATTATTCATAAATATATATTTATGTGAAATTTATCTTGCCTTTTTATTCCCCTGACATTCTTTCACATTTATTTGTTTGGACAAAACAAATTATTTCAGAGATTTCTTTTCCCAATGATCTTCAAATATGTATAGCCCTTTCACTTCATGCTTTCTAAAGGATCACATGCGTAGAACAGTTTCTTCTTCTGACTTATCAGGTAAAACAATCTCTGACTGTCCTGTAAACCACTGATTATAAAACATTCAGAACGGCTACCAGCCCTGCCGTAAACTCGGCAAACACAAAATGCAAATAGAGGACACATAAAACTGTTAGAGTCATATATATACTCCTTCAAAACTGCTCTCTTCATAAGGTTGTTTTTAAGTTTACATTGTATGCTCCTTTAAAGCTATCTCCTTTCCACTATTGTCTTTGGTGGATGACACTTCACTATGTGTGAAGAAAAATATATATATCTATTTCTAGTAAGAAAAAAAGCAAAACCAATACATTCAGTAATGCACAACCCAGAATTTAAATATCCCTTAGTTGTTGGAAATGTATGAAGAAAAAAAATTTAAATGTCATCTATTTCTAAACTGTCCTTGTACATTTTGTTTTCAAAGTATAAAGATTTATTACATTTAAAGGAGGTTATAGACCCAGAAATCTGAACAGGTTTTTAGAAATATTAACATCTGTTCTCTATCTATCTATCTATCTATCATCATCATCATCATCATCATCTATCTATCATCTATAGTCTATTGGAAAGGGGGACATATTATATATGTACATATATACTCATATAAAGGAATTCTAATTTTCCCCTTTCATATATGTCATGTATATATACCACTTTCCAATAGAATTATGGCTTTCGAATCTTTAAATCCTAAAGGGACCCCTAGTTGAATAATGGTTACACCTTGGCCTGCAAATGGCCAGGCCACAGTTGGAAACCACAAGTACTCCATGGGTGAAAGACAAGCCTTTCTACTCCCTTAAGGAGTTACAGTACTGGAAACGTACAGGGACAGTTATTCCTGGGCCTCTAGAGAGGCTAGGAGTTGGGGTCGACGCGATAACCATGAATTTGAGGTTTTTGTTTTATACATCCTAAGGTATATAGATGAAAGAAAGATGAATTGATAATTAATATTTTAACATATACATAGAATGTATGGAAATGCATGCACACGTGTGTGTGGAGGGGGTGTATACAAACATGAGGGTATATCACAAACTACTGCTCCAAAGGTTCCTGTGATACATGCACAAGCTAATGCAGACATGACATGCTTAATTATGTCTCCACACTCAGTCAATATCTATAGCTAAGTTCTCTCAGTAGCATATTTTCATCTTTGGCTTATAAGGATACTTTCCAATATAAAATTGAATCAAAATATTTACTCCCAAAGGAATCTGCTGTGCTTGTTAAATTCAAGTCAGAGAGAGCTGATCAGAAGTTTATAGTAACTGTTTTATTGGCATTCCAAAGGAGCAATATTGATAGATTTTTCCAGAAAGACATGGGAATTTATGGAGGCTTATTAGGATCACTTTTAAAGAGACTTAAGAAGGCATTTGTGAGAAAGGAAAAAAAAAGAGAGAAAAGGTCCATGACATTTTGCGAAAGATTTCTTCTTCTTTTTTTATCAGGACAGTGTGCACACTTATTTTTCTACAGTAGCAAGAACTGTCTTGAAGAATTGTATTGGGCTCCTTACTTTCTCTACTCTAGGGCACTGACCATGCATCTTCAGACATCGTTTTGTTTGTTTACTTCTCATACTTCAGAAATCTTTTAAAGGAATGCAATTTTAACCCCATGAGAATGATGGAACTGATAGAAACATCTCCTTCAGAAGTGAACAGATATAGACAAAAGATATATCAAGAAACAATAGTGTCCCATTTCATAGTTTTTCTTAATAATAATTTTGGGATTTTTACTGATACTTTTCAACTTACCTTCATATAGGAGTGGGTTTCAAAGCATTTGTAGACAAAATGGAATGGAAAAACAGTAGAACATGAACACACACCTATTGCAGAATCCGTACACAGACACCAGGGGGTTGGCTGGGCAGAGGGGAACTTTTTTAGGACACTTTTTTCCAGCTTGGAAAAGATAGAACAACATGTTCTGATTTACTTCACTGAATGACATCTCTCTCGGGTCACAATGAATTTTTTTGTGAAAGCAATCTCACTCAAATGTCATTTGTTTGTTTGTTTGTTTTTGTGATGGCTGAAGTAAGAGAATGGCATGTGGCTGTGAAATTTTGTTTCCTGCTTTGGAAAACTGATGTGATGTTGGGCACCACTCACAAGGACAGGGCTATGGGAAAAACCCAAGTGTGCCAGTGGTTTTCTTGTTTCCAAAGTGTGAAATGTCGATGGATGACAAACCTCAACCTCAGCATCTGTTAATTCCCCAAGCGGTGAAAATATCGACTTGTAGTGCATTTGGAGTTCATTCCACCAGGTTAGACTGGTTACCCAAATTCCTGTTTAGAGGTTCTAAAAAGATTGCAACAAGAAAGGCCTGATTTGTGCCAGATGGGGCTACTTTTGCTATTTCATGCAGTCATCTCAGGGTGCCAGTTTTGGGTGAAAAAAAATACACCCCAAAAGACAGCACATCATTCTTGCCCCACACACCTGCCTCACCAATCCTCTTTCCATGCAACTTCTTTTTGTTTCCACAAATGCAGAGGGACATGAAAGGACAGCGATTTGATGACATAGAAGAGGTGAAGGGAAAAAATAAATCAGGGGAGGTGCTGTCAACCATCCAAAGAGATGAGTTTGAACAATGGTCCCAAGGATGGAATCTCAGATTTGACAAATGTATTAAGTGTAATGAAAAGTACTTTGAAGGTGATAAGGTTGCTTTGTAAATAAATTTAAATAAAAACACAGTTTGAGGGGCGGTGCCACCTTGTATATCAACATTCACAACAAAAACATTGGAGTCAATCTTGTTCATCTGGTAGCAATCAGTTAGGGCAGAGGCTAATTGTTCCGTGTGCTTTTTAATACTGTGTTTTTAGAAGCAGACACACATCTCTTTTCTGTGGAACACTTAGCTAATTTAAACCTCTGATATTTGACTTAGCAGCAAGGTACTTTAACAACTGTCCATCAAGCCTTTGCGTAAACTGAAATCACTTAATTATAAACATGTTCCCATAATACATTGTTTTATTTGATGCATGCTCCTATGGATCATTGAATGTCTTTCAGAAGTATTGCCTATCAATACTGGAAATCATAGTTTTCAAACCCTGAACCTTCAACAAAACCCCACACATTTAAAGCATTTTTCTATAACAAATGACTTGGAGAAATTTATCCTTATAGGCATTTAACTGGACTGAGAGTTGTAAAATTCAATGCGAGTAATTCATGTTTTTGACATATGTTGAACCCTATTCTTAGCAAAGAATATGCAGCTAGTTTTTCTGAGACCAAGCACAGTGGTCCTTTTCTATAGACTCTTTACCCTCAGAAGTTGACATTGTGTAAAGCAGTAATCAGTGCAGCAGCAGTTTTGTAAAGGCTTAATAAGTAAATAGTGTTTGAACAAATTGACAGTTTGACTTTAAGTCCTGAAAGTTTGGTTCATTGTAAATTGTGTTTTAGTTTGGAAGAGCTTGTTAGAGGAAAAAGTGCCACTATTCAAAAGCAACCGAATTGCACTCTTACTGGTCTTTAAAGATGCTAGTGTATCTGTGATATTTTAGATGCTTTCATAGTGTGTATTCTCGGATTGACTTCGTTAGCCATTTTAACTGATGAATATGCTCTTTATAAACCGTTCTTAATCAAAGTCCTTTTAAGTAAATTCATATTTGTGATAGTAAATTAGGCAAATGTATTCAGAAGAACAAGGTTTTATATTTCTTAAAGTTAAAACTTGGCAGTTAATGTCTTTATTTTAAAATATTCCATTAGGAATATTGATGCATTTTTAAATAAATATATGTCAGATTGTAAATTCCTACCAAGTGTAATGGTTACCTTAAACTAGAACACACTTAAAGTAGTTCAACGACATTAAGTAAACTTAATTTGCATACAAGAATTTTAAATTATTATTATTATTAATTTACCTAGTATTTTGCCTTAAGGTAAGTATAATCGTCATTCCCTTAAATCCCACATGTTCAAATTTAGCCCACGAGAAAGTTATTCTGAGATTTGATCTTAAAATTAACTCCTAAAATATCTAACACTTTCCTTTTATTTTAAGTCTGTTATCAAGTGTTAGTAGTGATTATTGTCTCTTAGTTAATATTCTCACTTTTACTTCTCTTTTTTCTAATATTCATTGCAATGGCTACAGATAACTCACAGACACATTTCTTTCTAAAAAGATTTATTCAGGAGGCAACAAGTCGTAACACCAGTGAGAATGCTCAAGTTTGAGTTGTTTATCAAAACATGTTACACATTTCCGTTAAGCCTGCTAATAAATGCCCAAAGGACCTCCCACTTGGCTTTAAACCTCAACCTGCAGGAATTAAGTGAAAGCTTCATGGATCAGGAAATCCAACGCCCAGAATTAAGTGTCTAGAGGCACCCAATCTATTATGCTCCTTCTACAAGCACTGAGCTCCAGGTGCATGGGTCAGCAAGTCCAATTCCCCCAATTAAGTACCCAGAGGCACCCCACTCTGCCAGCCAGTGTCCGACACAAAAGCAATCCTTGTGACTTGCTCTGTGGTTGGGGAAGTCCCTTCCTCATTCCAGGCTCTGGCTCTGGCTCTGCTGCTACGACTTTTCTCATCTGAGAGCTGTCCTCCGGTTACCGGAAATCCATGTGCAGGAAACAGGTCTGGAAAACTCACTCCACATTGGCACTCTTGCTGGTAAAGAGGTCCCTTTCCTCGTGCTTCTCAGATGATTTTATACACAGTAGGACGGCGGCACCTGAGGGAATCCTAGTTACAATTGATTACTCACAGATGAATTCTCTCAGTATCTTTCCCCATCTTCTTACTGGGATGAGGTTTCTTGGTGGCAGCTGGAGTGTTTGACTCCAAGAGTCACATTAAATATCTCACTACTCCTGCAGTGGTGCAAAGAAAACTCGTGACTCTATTGAAGTACATATATTTTCTTATTCATTATTTTGATTCAATATTCGGTTTACTTTCTGGGGTATTAGCCAGAATTAGTGGTAGAAACTCTTGGCGCAGTTACCTAGGCACCCTGCACAAGACATTCCTAAGGAGAAACATGTAAGTGAAGCAACATATTTCTGTGAGTAATGTAAATCAAAACTCATGTTCTACCCCATTTCACTATATCTCAACAGGAACTAAGGGGATTTTTCACATGGAAACACCTTAAATAGACGTAAATAAATTTGAATGAAACCAATTTTTGATCATGGATTAATTCATTTAAAACACATATATGTTTGTCTTCCTTCCACAAGAATTCTAGACTCCAAATATAATCTACAGATAAGCCAGTCATGTGTTAAGGTTTACCTAAGGCAGTACTGGGGTTAGCCTGCTGTGTGTTTTTTCTCTAACATCGTGTTTACTTTTCTCTGAAAGGTTCCCCAGCTTGGCTAGTAAGTTTTATGATCACCTTAAGTAATTAGAATAAGGGGCTATCAGGCAAGAATAATAGAGAAGTGCTACTCAAACTATAACAGAGTGATCAGCAGATGGGAAGTTCAGGGACATATTTAAGGCAAAAGAAGGAAATGGGCTTTTATAATACTCATTAGAACAATATCCCCCAAATGTTATACTCTGTATATAAGCTTTCAAATCTTCTGTGTGAGGGAAAAAGAATTCCTTGTGCAATGAAATTGGTTAGTGTGTCATAGCAGGTTATGGTTTTTATTGTTGCTTGATATTCAATTTCAATTTGATTCTAATTCATAGTGACCCCATATGACAGAGTAGTTTTTTCTGACATATAACATTTACAGCATCAAAGCACCAGATCTTTTTTCTCATGCAACCGATGATGGATCCATTTAACAACTAAGCAAGCACTTCCACATCGTGCCTATAGGGTTTTCTCCTCGTAGGTTAAAATTTGTGGCGGAAAAATCATAATATCATCAAAGTAAAGTCTGAGAGAAAATCTTTAGAAAATAATATAGTGAAAACATTTATATCCCTTTGATTTTTTAATTGTGTAATCATTTTAATCATTTAATGCTTAAAACCAAAGGGCTTTTTTTCATGTAACATTTAATCACATAAAAGTTACACTATATTCTGCACATATTGAGACCATACACATTAATCTAAAACTGGAATCCTCAAGAGTAAGAGGAGACCATGTAATTATTAATAATGAAAACAGAATAATCACATATGTGGACACTTTCCTTGGTAAAGAAGGTATAGTTCTGGTTCATCAAGGATCTATGAACACATTATATATTGCCATATATGAGGAGCTTCAAAAAGGTCATGGGGAATTCCATTATCTTTTAATTACATTTATTTTCATATGAAATTTTAGAAGTTTTCTTGTGAACTAAGCACCATCAGTTTTGCTCTATGAATATTGTATTATTTAATGCCCTAATCAGTGAATAAACATAGCTGTAGCACTTAAAACCAATGTTCTGATGACCATTTAAATTTGGGATGGGATAAATAGAGGTTAAAGTTATCCTTCCTGTTTTAGTGAAAATATTATCCTGTTTCAGTGAGATGGAATATGCAGAGAGAGTAGAGTAATTGGGTCTTTGTTTCTTTCAGTCGTATTTGTACCGCACGGTGTCAGGTAGGAACCACGTAAGTTAATGTTGGTGCTTTTGAAATATGAGTGGCCAGAAAGGAGAAGAGGAATATTCAGATATCAAGGTAAATTAATTTAATAAGTATTAAGTCAACACGTGAATTATTTAGATGATGTGTTCCCAAACTTATTTACTCTGCCACCTGGTTTCAAAGGGGTGACGGGGTGAATCTTAATTTTCTCAGGAAATGAAAATTAATAGTAGTCTATAATTCAGCATAGAGTGTAGTCATCTCTCAGCATTTATAGCCTCCACCCCCACTCCTTGGATTGCTGTAGTGCCTCACAGAGGGCAGTAGCACATACTTTGGGAAACACTGATTTCAGTGAAATTAAATTACACATTCTGAATCCCTATTTAATGTGTGCACTGGCATGTGCAATCATAATAGTTTTCTCAAAATAGTCACGCAATAATTTTATTTCATCATTTGGAAGGGGAAACTTGAAACAATGCAAAAATGTCATAAAAATGTAACTTGCCTAAGCCACACATGAAGGGATCTGGAGGTGTTCAAGGAAGAAAGCTTACAATTTTAAAACTTTTCAGATGATGTCTTTTCATTAACTCAGTGCAGCTGTAAGTTAGTCTTTTGTTTATTTATGTTTGAGGTCATTGTCGAAGTTATTGTGTGTGCTTGCCAATCTAAGGGGACTTATCTTTTACAATGATATTAAACAAGGTTCTACTGCAACTTTTAAGGTTTTCATTGGTTAATTTTCCTGAATAGATCTCTATGTCTGCTTTCATCATATGTCTTGGTTTGGAAGATCCACTGAAACCTATAAAATGTTCCATGGATTATCCTTATTCAAGTATATATCTGTTTCCTAGTTATAATTTGTCCAACTATAGAAAAAATAAACAAAAATACATTGTTTTATTCTAAAAAGCCTTGAAATTCATATTACCCTTTCTTCATTCAAACTGAGTCTTTTGATAAGTTTGTTTAGGTAAATGTGAACAATTCTTAACAATACAAACTTTAGCCTGGATGATTTGCCTTAAAAGGGGGTTACAAGATAAATATCATTTTGTCAGACATCTCAATGAATATGTACTTGTATGTAAGGACAAAGATACAGCCAATTTGTAAACAAATCCACATTTTCCAGCAGGAAAATTTCTGACAGATCTGATCAAAGGTTTATGAATATATATCCAATTTTTTTTTCTTGGCATTGAGAATTTATCTATACTTTTTTTCTCCTATTATTTTTCTGGTTTTCTCTTTTTCATGTATAATAGGGCTCTGTGGAACAGATATATTATGCCCTCTTTTACTATTCTATTTTGTTAAAACAAAAAGTCAGTGGTCAATGATGGCAACCTAAACTATCTTGTTAGTTTCTTCTAAAAAATTCAAACCAAATCCATGGTCATTGAGTTAATTTTAACTGACAGAGACTCTATATGACAGAGTAGAACAGTCCTGATGGTTTTTTAAGACTGTAAATAATTTTGGAAATAAGAAGTCCCATATTTCTTCCTCAGACTTGCTGATAGTTTCAAATAACTGATCTTGTGGTTAGCCATTTAATGACTAACCACAGTTTTATTTTCTGTGTCTCTCGACTCATTCTTATCTCTAACCTTCCAACAAATATTTAATAAGACCTTCCGTTTTCACTCACTATTTGTTATGGATGCATTTACCAATAGGAAATGTGTGGTTATAAAGAGACTTCCCCGCTTTGTTTCCCCCATAGTCCAGACAGTAGAGGCTGTTTGTAGGCACATGTAGGAGGGAGGTTAGCTGCTTAGAGACATTCTCCCTGAAGCACCTAGTTCACTATAGGTGGAGTTCACGCCCGACTAATAATAGTTTCTATGGAGAGCCAGAGAACAAATCCAGCCTGTTCTGGTGACATCTCAAGTTAGGCTGCCTCCCTGAATCTGGGATCCTCTCTTCTTGTCACCTGTGAGCCCCCTGCTCCCATTCCCCTCTCCCTATAGTGTCCTCCTCTCATTGCTGTATTACCTGTAGTGAAACTACTTCTTGTGATGCATGTCTTTACCTGTAATTTGGGGGTTTGAACAACTCCTAAAGTTACATAAACCTTGATTAGAAATAAAGGTCGCTCCCCTCTGCCCATTCCCCTGGTCCCTATTCCTGGTCCCACTCTCTCCCAGCCCTCTCCCCCTCCTCCTCACTCTCTGCTGCCTTCTTGGCCCATGCTGGGTGAGGACTTGGCTGTTGAGCTCATGGCCATCCAGGAGGTGAGAGCATACAACCATGAAGTGTGTCTGACTCTATTATGTCAATCTCTCTTCTTCTCTATGACTTTGTTATAGTCTATATCTATATTTTAAGCATACAATTACACCTATTGAGCACACGATTAGTTGTGGGGGCTGGCTTATTTCCCCAACAAGGAAATAGCTCAAAACTGAAACAAAGCAACAAACAAAACACCCAAAATAAAACCAAACTCACTGCTCATAGTGGTCTATGGAACAGGATAGAACTGCTCCTGTGGGCTTCAGAGACTGTAACTTTTTATGGGAGTACAAAGTCTCGTCTTGCTTTTGCTGAGCAGAGGGTGGTTTCAGGCAGGGTATGCATAACTAAACCAGTTTAGCCGAATCAATCTAATGCCACCTGCACACTCCAATGAGAATAGGTCAGTGATTGATAGATGATAGCTAGCTAGCTAGATGAATAGATGATTGATAGACGTAGATCTAGGAAAAAAGATAGAAAAGTAGTTAAATCAATAAACCAATAAAAGAACCTAAAGCTTCACTCAAAATTTAATTTGTTGTTATTCTTTTTAAGATAATGGATTCAACTATTTTTTTTAACATGGCCTTAGTATTTTCCATGAATGTTTTCTTTTCTTTCCTAAAAATCATCCAGGATCCCTCTCAGTTTTGCAAGGATTCTGCACATCATATAATGTGAGCTCCCGTTGTCAGCTTTCAACCCAATTCTGCTTTTATTCTCACAAAATCACCTTGTGCGGCCCTCACATAATGCTGAAATGATTGAAATGTTGGCAGTTCATTTATTATTATTTTAATGTTCAGAAAGAACAGATTTTTAAAAAGATGTTAGAAGTTCTGAATGCTAACACTTAATCTCTCTTTGTCGCTAACTAAGCTAATAGGTGTACACATTTCTGCAAGGTTGAATAGAGGGAATATATCTACTCACTAAGAAAAGAATCAAAGCTCTCTCAAAGGCAGCAAGAAAGCACAGCAACAACACCTGAAGGCCACGACTTCAAATAGGAACAACCTTCAACTCGTTCCACGAATTGATTCATCATATCTTTTTGAAAAGAAAGTAATGATTCTTTCTTATATGTCTTTGTGCTCTCAGTTCTGAGCCAAATTTTAATTTCATAGTAGAAAGTAATAAATATTTCTTGCTCTCAAAATGACTTCACTATATATGACTTCATATGTGACTTCATATGACTTCATATATGACTTCAAATGACTTCATATATATATATATATATATATATGAGGTCTAAAGTCCTAGGCAAGTGTTACAAGTAAGAGATATGGTCCTTATATACAAGGAAATCACAAAACTCATAGACTGAGAAGTAAACGGCACATTACAGTCCCCTGTGACAGTGACGTGGTAAAGAACATATTCTGGGTCAGTGAAGGACTAATTTCAAATTGTTATAAAATGATGCTATCAAATGAGGCTTGAATGACATGGAAAGAGATGTTGAGCCAGTGATAAATAAGTGTTTGCAGAAAAAAGTCCCAGGAACCACCAGAATAAATGTACAGTGAAGCCCAGGAAGAGCAGACTACATTTTGATGAAATTAAAATTTCTGAAATTTGGTAAGTAGGGACATAATTGGGCATCAAATCCAAGTAAGATATACATTTTATTCCTTTGGCGACTGGAAATAATACACAATGAGAACTAATAAGTGCCATCTGCCAATTGGTCATAATATTACAGCATGCATGCTGCTGCAAATCTAGAAGCTCTACTGCCAGCAGTCCAAATACCAGCAGTCACCTATAGGGGATAGGTTCCCGCAGAGCTTCCAAAATAGGAACAGAAAATAGAAAGTCCACTTCTGCCAATACTCTGTGTCAGCATCATAATTCCAAAACAATTCTTCTGTCTTCCTCAGTCAATGTTCCACTTTCACATCCTTAGGAGGTGATTGACAATGCTATGGCTTCAGTCAGGTTCATGTTAGTCCTAAAACTAACATTGTTTAAAAATGTCTAAAGTGGTCTTGTGACTCTTCATAGTCAACAAGACATAAGTAAGCAACTCTCTTTTGCTCTCTGCTTTCAGCCAAGATTCATCTGACATCAGCAATGACAGCTCTTCTTCCAAGTCCGCTCCTGAATCCAGCCTGCACTTCTGGCGGCCTTCTCTAAATGTACTGCTGCAGTTATTGCTAGAGGATCTTCCATAAACTGTTACTCATATGTGACATTAATGATATTGCCCCATAATTTCCTCATCTGATGGGCCACTTTCTTTTGGAACGGGTACAAATATTGATCTCTTACATTCATTTGGCCAGGTACTTGTCTTCCAAATGTCTGGTCTACACGAGTGAATGCTTCATCACTTTGTTGTAATATTTCAACCAGTATTGCATTTTCTTCTGGGCCTTCCTTTTCAGCTAGTGTCCTCAATGCAACTTGAAGTTCTCCCTTAAGAACCACTGTTTCTTGGTCATTTGCTAAGCCTTTTGTACAGTGTCTTGTGTGTTCCTTACATCTTTTTTTTTAATGCTTCCAGCATTGCTCAATATTTTACCCAAAGAAATATTGAAAGTTGGGGCTAAACATTCCTGCTCAAGACTTTAATTTTTTTCTTTAGTCATTTCAGTTTAAGATTTGCTGAATGTGTTATTCCTTTTTGATTTCTCCAACTGTAGCTCTTTGCACATTTCATTATTATAGGTTATCATCTTGAGCGTCTCTTTGATATTTTCTACTTAGTTCTTTTTCTTCATTAGTTCTTCTATTTACTTTTCTGCTAAGTGCCTGTTCTAGAGTATCTTCTGATATCCGTTTTTATTCATTCCTGTCTTCTTACTGATCTTTTTCTTTCTTCATGTGCAATGCTCTTGAGATCATCCCACAACTCATCTGGAATCCTGTTACTCATATTTAATGTACCAACTCTGTTCAGGACCTGTTTTTGAAATTTAGATGTGCTCCAATAAAGTTTGCATTTCGAGCCTTATGGTCATCTTTTATATTTCTTCAGCTTCAACTTGAATTTACAGCTTCAACAACAATTTACCATTGTTGGTTGGCATCAATTTGCTTTCAACACATACACACATTAACTTACAACAGAGAATAACAATACCCAGTCTGCCTCCATCCTGATAATAGATATTTATGGGCTCATTGCAGTTATTGATTCAATTTATCTCATTGAGGTTCTTCCTTTTTTGACTTTTTTTTTTCCTGACTCTCTGCTGTACAAAGCATGATGCTCTTCTCCCAACACTGGTCCCTTGTGATCCATGTCCAACCACCTTACACAAGTCTAGCCATCCTCATCTTCAAGGACTTGTCTCACTGTACCTCTTTCCACATATATTTGTTCATTCTCTCAATCCATCTCTTAAACAGCTCATATTCAGTATTCTTTGATAATTATATAATTCAAAGACATCAATTTGTTTTCATTGCAAATATTTCTCTTTCATATTCAAATTAGACATAGTAGATGTATTAAACCCTAGAAGGTTTGTGGACCATTATTATACAAACGAGTGCAGAATTTTTTCAGTTTAAATGCATATTTTTATTGAATAATTCTACAATATGTAGACATGTAAAAGTATAAATCAATTATGAAGTAGAAATCATTTATATTTTCAACCATTTATCAAGTGTATGCCCCTATAATTTATCAAATGTTTAATATTTAAATCAAATTGTATTAGCTATCAGATTAAATAACTGTCTCCAAATGATAAGATTTCTTGGCTACATTGATGACTTTATTACAATGGAACCGATTTTGCATTTTTCAACTTTTCACTCTCTCATTTATCACTAAAAGCTTTGTAAGTTTCTTTGACATTATTATACAAACCAATTTATCCAAAATTTATTGCACTTCCTAATCTTCATTCATGAAGCTAGAAAGATTCATTTATAGTACCTACAGTTACAGGGGGATTCTTTATATATTATTTGCATTTATTCATAAATGTGTATTAAGTCATGATGTATGCTATTCAAACTTATATTGTAATCTTCATAAATTTGCAGTCTGATAGGTGTTATATGATAATTATTATTATATAAACTATTTTATAACAATTACTATAAAGTTGATACAATAATTCATGGGTACAACACTAAAATAACTTTGAACTGAACTGCAGCATAGTTTATAAAAGAGCAATTTGATTTGTCTTTCAAAGCTATGCAAGATTAATTCATCCCTAGGCTTTCTATGTTAGTACAAAGCTACAGTCTTTGCAATCCACGGGAGCTGCTCAGGGTCACTATGATTCAGAATTGACATCCTGGCGTTGGTTTTTATTTGGAGTTCATCATCAACAGAGGTGGGAGGAAGATGTTGCAACAGGCTTCCTTATAGATTACAACCCTCCCTCCCCCCCCGCCTTTTTAACATCATTGTGAATCAGAATCAACTTGATGGCAATGAGTTTGGTTTAGAATTATTAACCATATCCATTGATGCTACATTTTTAATTCTATAAGTTATTTCCCTATACCACTAATTAAAAAGTATAGGACTTTCCCCCCAATTCTCATTTCTTTAAAGTTTTCTCTAGTGGTCTTTAACTTTAATAGTCAGAAATACGGTACCTGTATGAAATGGCATGTACACACTGAACAGACAGCGGTGAATTGCCTCCACTGTTTAACAAGGAAGAAGCCAATGGCAGCTATATATACATATTGCATGCATTATTTCTCTATGTGTTATACTTATATATGCTAGTCATGTTTAAATACATTTATGTATATTTGTATGATACTCAATATTATTTCAAAACTCTTCATATCTTTATTAACTGATGTTCAATTCATTAAATCAATTTTGAGAAAGTCTCAAAATCATGTGGAGTGCTTTCAATTGTTTTCAACTTAAGCTTGAACTTATCTCAGCAAGAGATGGTCACAAATTGATAATATGGAATGTTTCCATCATCTCTTTCCACAGAAGAAATACCTTTGATTCTTGTCTGTCCCACTTAATTAAGTCCCTATGTGTATTTGCCATGTTTATTTTTGACAATCAATATTTATAATCAATAAGTCATTTGTCATGAAAGACATAGCATGTGACTTCAAGCAAGGATTCTATCATCAAAGCCATATTTTTCACTTCCTGAACCTTATTCTGTGTTTTCACTTTTTGCAATTCTCTCACCAGTAATATTCGATGCACCTTCATTGCATATTTGATCACTTTCAGACTGAAGAATATGATAAAAATCTTCAATTTCTTCACATTTTCTATTTGCAAAATTAGAAGTGTTACTGTTACTGACAGCCTTAAACTTCAGAATATAAATTGAAGTGTTCTTTTGAGGGGGAATATGATGCCATTACTCTTCAATTTGCCATTTCTGACATAATAGACCATCTGACTGTCTGTTTAAAAATGACTAATAAGTGTGCATTTCAGTTCACTAGTTCCTAGGATATTAATCTTTATGTGTTTCATTTCATTTTTGACAACTTTCCATTTTCAGAGATTCGTGTTCCATACATTTCATGTTCTGATTATTAATGGCTATTACAGTTGTTTCTTCTCATTTTGAATCACTATATTAAAAACACTAAAAATTATGGAAATAAATTTCCCAAAGTATAGTAACCTCTGGTACAAAGATTACTGAGATAATGGAGAGAAAATGCACATAATACATCTCCCCAAACTTCTATATTGTAATTCCTCGGGTCTTGACTAAATCATCTTCCATTACATAGGGTTGTAAAGTAAGAAATAAAATGACAGGTTCTTGTTGATTTCAATTAAGGAGATTATCCTGAATTATGCATAGGAAACATATAATTACTAGAACACTTAAATTGGAAGACATCAAAAGAATGGACAGCAAGCCACAGACTAGAAAACATGTGAAATATTGATCTCAAAAGCATTTATATGTCATATACATGAAAAACTCATGAAATTCAATAATAAAAACAATAAAAAAACAACTATCCATATACAAAATGAATAAAAGGGTGCAGCATACATTTGATCAAAATATGATTTGACTAAAATGATAAATTAGCATTAAATTTTCCAAAAACATATTTTCTTAGGGAATTGCAAAGTAAAAAAATGTATATGACCCCAATAAAATTATTGGAACAAAATGTATATGAACCTGTTGTTGATAGTTGTCCTTGAATCGGTTGCCAGTAATGGAGCCTTCGGTGTTACAGAGCGGAGAAATGCTTCTTGGAAAAATAGGACCTTGGCAAAGCAGAGGGGCATGACACAAAGAGGAAGACTCTGCAAAAGATGGACTGACACGGTGGTGCCACGCCTCCAATCTGAGAGCAATTGTGAGGATGGCACAGCACAAGGCAGCCTCCTGTCCTGTTGGACGTGACGCCAAACAGCAACAACAATCCACAATAAAGTGTTGCTGGAAATGAAGATAATCCAAAATAGAATTGCCAGGATAAGACAAGCCCCACACCATTGTGATGCTGGAATTAGGTCAACAAAAGCTGAAGCAAGAGAAGGATGAAGATGCTTACCTTCTAGTGTGATGTGTAGGCTCACTCCTTATGGCATTAAGAGGCATCAAATTGGTTCAGAACTGACTTTAAAGTCCTTAATAACCACAAGGTATATATTTGAAACTTTGCCATTTTTATTTTCCTGTCATTTTATTGCTTGTTTTTTTCCTCTCTTTATATGTGATGTTCTTGAAGTCATCCCACAACTTATCTGAACTTTAGTAATCATTGTTGGAAGGTCAATTCTGTACTTGAGATGTTTTCTAAAATCATATATGTATGAAGTCAACCAAACCCCAAACATGTGTGTGTGGCTGTATGTATGCATGTATATATGTGTATATGTGTTTTATTAATTTCATTTCATTTTCTTAGCATCAATTTAAATCTGCATATGAACATTTGTATTTAATTCCACAGTTGATTCCTTGCATTGTTCTAGTCAATGATATGAACTATCAATAGTTATCAAAACATCTTTATCACTTTTGATGCGTTTCAAATGGAAGAAGTTGGTAGAATTCTTCAATTTCCTCATCTCCAATTTCCTAGTTGGTGCATAAATTTGAATAACAGTTGTATTAACGGGACTTCTTTGTACACATATAGATATATAACATATAGCACTTAGCTCAAAATATATCTTGATATGCTTTTTGATAATGAATGGAATGCCATTGGTCTTGATTTTTTCACTCCTGGCATAGAAAACCAGGTAATGATCTGAAACAAAATAACCAGGTTCAGGCCATTTCAATTCACTAATGTATATAATATTGATCATTATGCATTCCATTTCATTTTTTAGATTCATATTTTTAAGATTCCATGTTTCAATTATTTCAGAACCAGACATTTGCCATTGTTTATTAACTACCTTAGTCAAGCTTTATCAGTAAATGAAAGTGTAAAAGTTGTACTTCTTCATAGTCCTTCTTATAGGCTCTATTTGGAAGACACTACTTCTCTCTAGTTATATTAAAAATGTCTTTCAACCCAAAGAGCTCATCTTTTGACACTAGCACTGACAATGTTCCACTTTTATCCATAAGGTTTTCAATGGTTAATCTCTTAGAAGTAGAAGATTGATTTCTGCTTCCTAGTCTGTTGGGCTTAAAGATCCATGGAGAACTCTTTATTATGACAACCCTGGATATTTGAAATACTGGTGACATAGCTTTCACCCCCACAACATGCAAGACACTACAGTATGTGTGACACACTGACAGACTAGTGGTAGTGTCCTGTCTTCTAGGCTCATCAGAGTCCAAATCCTTTCGATGGTTGTATCGTTAGTCCAAACCTTATCAAGGAGATTTTTCACGGATCCTTAATAGAATGTCATATCAACTATGTTAACCCAATGTATGTTCTTTCATAAATGTACTGCCTTGGCTTAAGGCTACTTCTGATTACACCTACACGAATATATTTTGTATAGCTTTGTGATGTGGAAATATTTTACTTCAACTGTTTGTCTTATTCTGACTACTTCCTGGGAGACTTACTCAACAAGCTCTCTATCCTTTTCCCTCTTTGAACTAAGGCTGTCAGAACTTCATTTACATTTCAGACTCTCTAGTTAAATACATGTCCTTTGGGTGACAAGGAATTGTTAAATGACAGATTGGGGTATGAATTTTTCAAGGTATTTCATAACTATAAACATGCATATACATTATATAAATGCATTTGCATACCTGTCCACACATCCATATGCATAAACATGTGTCAGGGCTTTTTAAAGTCCTGGGAAATGCAGAAGTAAAAGATAATAAAATTTTCCATGAGAAGTTTGAAGTTCCCTCATATAAATAAGTGTTGGGGTCCATTATTTTCAAAATTCCCTACATGATTCAATTGAGTATCAACACTCTGATATAGAGGAAGGCCCTCAACAAGAGGAACTGACACAATGGGCTCAAGAATAAGGTCAACTGTGAGCTCATTGTAGGACCAGTAAATGCTTCACTCTGCAGTCCATAGGGACACTGTGATTGGACCTACTGAATGACAACCTATCAGTAACACAGAGGTCCACCCACACATGAGTATTTGAAAATATTGTTAGGAATCCATAGAACCTTTTTGTTAAATAAGAAATATCAAAATGTGAAACTACTGTTTCTTAATGCAGCATTCATCTAGTCTTTCCCCATTTCATTATGATATCCTTGATTAAATCACACCAAGCAGTGTTCTCATTTTCACTGAAATGGTGTTGTATTTGAATAATCTCTGAGGTGGGGGAGCAAAAAAAATGTCTAAGGGAGCAATGTTTGTCCAATTAAGTTCTCCTAAGACAGTTATTGTTCTCTTCAGAGGTTGAGCAGGAATGTTGCTGTCCTGGGGTGGTGGGGGCTGGGAGGATTCTCCTCTCCTTTGTCTTATTAAAGCCATATATTTGTGAGAAAATACCCTGGCTTGAATCTGGTACATCTTTATCCTTGTGTGACATTTTGGTTTTTCAGCACTCTGAAGAGTTATTTTCAAACAGATTTGTAGAATGCACCGATTCTATTTTCAATTTTCTGAAAACACCTTCATTAGAGTCTCTGAGCTCATCCGGGGTCCTTAGAGAAAGTTCATCAAGATTCCCCTTCTTTTGTCACTGAGGTTGGATACTGTCCTGTGGATTCTGACACTAAGCACACTAGGTCCCATGGCATCATGACAGTTGTTATGCCCAAGCCTTTTGCAGCCACAGTGTCCATCTAATTGAGATTCGTCTTCTTCTCTCCATTTGCTGACCTTCTAATTTATTAGACATGGTGTCCATTTTCAGTTACTGATTGTTGCTGATGACAAAAATAATTAGACTAAGGCTTGCCATTCTTGCTTCCAAGTATTATTTTGGCTATACTTATTCTGAGAGAGATTTTTCTTTTCTAAGATAGGTGGGACTAGACCCACCTTGATTTTCAAAGTGACTTATTTGCTTCTCAAATAGGAAAGTCCTCATACAAATGGGGAAAATTTTCTTCCTCAAAGTAGAGTGAAATATAATGATGTGGATGATGGAACAATTTTAAGGACCATCAATTGTGGATGAGGCATGACACAAAATTATAACAAACAGCTATAAGTATAAACTAATAATCTGAATGTGTGTGTAAAATGATGTATATAGAAATATTGATAAGCTCACAAATGGAATGGAATACAAAAAGAATAAGATCATAGGCATTAGTGACATTAAGTGGACTAGTAATGCCCATCTTGTATGGAATGGTCATGATTTACTCTACTAAGAATGAAAAATTCAAGAGAAATTTGAACCATTTGCATATGCATCATCAAAAAGAATATTTCAAGATATATCTTGAAACACTATACTCTCTGTGATAGTATGATATCTATGTCTGTAGGTATTATAGTTAATCTTACAATTAATATAAGTATTATTCAAATCTGTATACCAATCACTAAAGTTAGTGATGAAAAATTAAAACTCTACTAACTTATTCAGTGAGAAATCAAGACATACTGATAATCAGAAGTGAAAGTGGAAAATAAACAGAAGGAGCAGTAGACAGAAAATATGACCTTCATGGCAGAAAAATTCTATCATTTGATATAATTTTACAAATCTAATGACTTCTCTCAAAGTATAGATATTTTACAACAATAAATATTATCCAGCATGTTGTTCTTCTACCGCTTCCTCCTGACAACGTGTATAAAATATGGAAGACAGGGATTTGACACACTTGTTTCTAAGGGGCATGTGGCTTTTCTTCCAAGACAGAGCAATTTTTCTGTTTAGCAGTCCATGGGACTTTCAATATTTTTGGCAGTACCACAATTTAAAAGACTCAACAC
Source organism: Nesogale talazaci (assembly GCA_004026705.1). Taxonomy (NCBI): domain Eukaryota; kingdom Metazoa; phylum Chordata; class Mammalia; order Afrosoricida; family Tenrecidae; genus Nesogale; species Nesogale talazaci. Next base: position 144,734 of record PVJH01000543.1, on the reverse strand, counting down.
TTTTTTCAAATTTCCTTATCCAATGTTCAACTTGCACATGCACATGAGGCATATGAAACTCCCATTGCCTGGACCAGATACACCGTAATCCTCAATAACTTTGCTTTTTGACATCCAAATGGAGCCTTTTGCAGTGGATATGCAATGTAGCCTGTGATCTCTTGACTGCTCTTGCCATGCACAGTGATTGTGCACACAAGCAAGAGAAAATATTAGAAAAGATTAACATTCAACCATTTATTCTAATGCTACCTATTGGTCCAGTTTGAGGTTTGGGGTATTCTTTAGATCAAATTGTAATCCATGCTGAAGTCTAAAATAATTTTTTTTTATTAAATCATTTTATTGGGGGTTCATACAATTATTATCACAATTCACACATACATCCATTGTGTTAATTACTGTTGTACATTTGTTGCCATTATACTTCATTTCTACTTGAGCCCTTGGTCTCCACTCCTCATTTTTCCCTTCCTTCCCTATTCCCCCCTTTCCCATTAACTCTTGATAATTTATAAACTACCATTATTTTGTCATATCTTACACCATCTGTCATCTCTCTTGACCCACTTCACCACTGTCCATCCCCCAGGGAGGAGGTTCTATGCAGATCCTTGCAATCTGTTCTCCCATTCTACCCCATCTTCACTCCACTCTCCAATTATCACCCTTCTGACCATTGGGTCCTGAAGGGTTCTTCTGTCTTGGATTCCCTGTGTTTCCAGGTCCTATTTGTACCAGTGTACATCCTCTGATCCAGCTGGATTTATAAGGGAGAATTGGGATAATGACAGTGGGGGAAGGGAAGCAGTTAAGTACTAAAGGAACATTATATGTTTCATCATTGCTACACTGCACCCTGACTGCCATGTCCCTTCCCCGAGCCTTCAGTGAGGGAATGTCCAGTTGTCTGCAGATGGCTTTGGGTCACCACTTTGCACTCCATCTCATTCACAATGACATGATTTTTTATTCTTTGATGCATCATAGCTGATCCCCTTAAGCCCCGTGATCATCCAGGCTTCTGTGCTTCTTCCATGTAGGCTTTGTTGCTTCTCAACTAGATGGTCTCTTGTTTATCTTTAAGCCTTTAAGACTCCAGGCACTATATCTTTTGATAGTGGGGCACCATCAGCTCTCTTCACCATATTTGCTTATGCACCTGCTTTCTCTAAAGCACTTTCTTCATCAAGAAATTGTCCTGGGCTTCCACATTTTCAGTAGGAAAAGTTATATAATCTGCATGTTGCATATAATTAACATCTCCCTGCACTCTTTATGCTTGGTCTTCTCCATAGAGTTTAGCTTCTTTGATTATTTGTTTGGAATACAGATTGAATAACTATAGCAAGGTAATGCATCCTTGATGCACACCTTTCCTGCTTTTAAATCATGTAGCATTCCCCTGTTTTGTTCTCAGAGCTGGCTTTGGTCCATGTACAATCTCCCTAGGAGTATATTGAAGTATTCTGGAATTCCCATCCTTCTTAAGGTAATGCAGAGTTTGTTGTGGGTCACACCGTTGGATACTTTTGCATAATCAATAAACGATGTGTAAACCTCTTTCTAGTATTCAAGATAGATTCTTGAAGTGCCTTTTTGACAGTGAACACAACTCTACTGTCTGAATTGCTTTGGTTCTAGCACACCAAACCCTATGATATATGATAAAAACTTGCCAATCTCAGTCCATGTCAACTCACTACTCTCTACAATGTGTTTTCATGCGCTCCATTTCATTTTTTATCATTTATAATTTTCCTAGACATACTTTGTACATTCCAAGTTTTGATTATTAATTTATGTGTGTAGTTGTTTCTTTTCATTTTGACTGGTGACCTGTCAGCCAAGGAAGGTCCTGAAGACTTTAGCCCATCACGCTTTACTCCATACATATCATTAGGATCGACTTAACTTTGGAAAGCACACCTCTTCCTGGGTCAATGCCTTGCACTGTGTCCTATAGTGTTTTGCTTCTTCTCATGAGCTTTTCAGTATCTGACAATGTTTTCTAAGGTTGTCCAGGCTAATTTCTCTGTTCTTGGCCTGGAAGCTCTGAGGAAGCCTGGCCATTTGGCTTTTCCTGATACCTTCCAGCCTCGTGGCAACAGACAAACCACCACAATACAGCGAATGGACAGACAAATAGTGAAAACCAGAAAGCCGGTACAAAGCAGAAAAAATGCCAACTGGACAAAAGTTGCAAAACATCAACTCTTAAGTAAAATACAGGACATTCTAGACACAAGGAAAGTTATGAAAAACATTAAAACAAGTGTATGTAAAATCTAATAGCACTATCATTGAATGTACAATCATATATCACAACTACATATTTAGAGACTTATTCTCCTTAGCATGTTGTTGTGATTTTGGTGCCTACATTTGAACTTACAGGCCCCCTATTCACTACAGCATGAAGCACTGCTCAATCCAGCACCCTCCTCCATTCATTCTTCTCTTTGAGTTCCTTTTTGTAAGCACTGTGTCAATCCATCTAGCTGAGGTTCTTCCTTCTTTGATGATCCTCTTTAACAAGCATGCTATTCATTTCCAGTGACTAATCTTTAGGCTGTTCTAATAACATGTACAGAGTATTTGTGACTAAGCTTTCCCACTTGTGCTTCTACAGAGAATTCTGGCTGCACTTTTTCAGATACAGCTTTATTTTTTTCTCTGGAAGTCCCTTGTATGTCCAAGGTATTAACTCATACCATTGCCCCACCACATGCCTCTCTATCAGTGTGTCTTACTGTAGTGACCTTTGTGATGCTGTGATGTTGGAAAAGATGTCACTGGTACTTCACATGTATGCAGAATCACCCAGAGTAAATATGTTTCAGTGGAGCTTCCAGACTAAAAACAGACTATGAAGAAGGATATGACTGCCTCTTTGGAGGACATAGCTGCTGAAAAATTTTATGGTTTAGCATGGAAACTTGCAACAGCATTTGACTATGGGATGTGAGAATAATGTAAATTCCAGAACACTTCATTGTGTTTTTGCAAAGCTTCTACATAGATCAAAAGGGGAGTTGTGTGAAAAGAACAAGGGAATATAGCATGCTTCAAAATCAAGAAAGTTGTTTATAATGATTTTATCTTAGAAAACTGTGTATCATGATTGTATCTTCTCACCATACTTGTTCAATTTTTATGTGGATCAAATAATCAAAAGAATTTAACTTATGTAAAGGAAAATGAAGAAATAACATCAGAAGAAGGCTGTGCTAGTCTGGGTAGACTGGAGAAACAAATTCATATAAGAAAGAGCTATATATACAAGATCAATTGAAATATAAATATAAAATATCCAGCCCAGTCCAGATCAAGTCCATAAATCCAATATTAGCCCATATATCCAATACTAGTCCATAAATTCCTCTTTAGACTAAGCAGTCATGTAATAATGCCAAATGCAGGATGATTACAGGCCAGTAGGTGGGAAATCTTGTCAATCCATTGATGGTAGAAGCATCACAGCACTCCAAGTACCTCCAAATGGTTCCTGCAGCTCCCAAGACTCTGGTTCTATCAGCCTCTCTCCGTGTGACTTGCTTGTCAACAGCAATGTCTCACAGAGCATGAGCACGTCTCCGACCTCTAGCAAGCTATTTCACTTCCTAGCACCTCCAAAGGAGGTCATTGAGTAACGACCTGATTGCCCGGCTGAACTCCACCCGTTCAATCTTAAGTTTCGAAATGACTACAGATTATGTAACTACCACAGCAGAGAAGAACCCATATAATTTTACTATCTTCGGGTTTACAGAATTGGGCACAAGAATGATATTGCTCATTCAAGAGTAGTTGCAGCTTTTGATGAAGTAAATGTTCAAGTGACTCACACAAGGGCAATTAGAATCCTTTTGACAGACTAATTAGTCTTGTTCAAGTGAGAGGGCTTTCTAAGAATTATTTTTGTTTTGCTTTTGAGTTCTTCCACTTACTGACATATTTATATTCCTTGTAAATAGAAAAAGAAAGGGCTTAAATAAACTGGATTGACACAGTAGCTACAAAAATAAGTTTAAGCACAGCAATTGTCATGCGCATGGCACTGAACCATGTGAAGTTTTATTCTGTCTTCTGTAGGACTGCTTCTAGTCAGAAGCAACTCAGGGGCATCTAACTGAACAACATACTGAAATAAAGCCCAAACTATGAAAAGGCACCTGGAAGAGTGGTGCCCTAGGTGACATGCCTTTCAATGTTCATTCCCCTGTGTTACCATGGGATTGACACAGTGAGACTTCTGCTTTTATTCCCTAGGAGGTCATTAATCACTGTGATGTGGTGAACAAAGCTGTTGGATAGATTGTCATTTTTAGTTTCATGAGACACAGATCTTGGGCCAATCAAAGCCAGATAGTTCAGGCACTTAGTATAAAACTGTCAGACTACAGTAGATAGGTGGCTAATTTTCTCAGGTTTCAGTGAATTTTTCCATAGTGGAGATAAATACTCATACTATGATCATGTAAAGTTACAAACTAAAGCAAATGAAACCTGATTAAAGGTTTCTATTTGAGTTTGAGACCAGAAAAAGGAAATAGAGTGATATTAAAATCTACACTCCTCACAGAACTCAAAAATTCTAATTTGGGCCAAAGCTAAATTTAACTTGAGCTAAGGCAAGTAGTAACAGTGTCATGCAAATGTGGAATAAGATTGGTGAAACAATTGGAGGAATCTCTAGTCAAACTACTGTGTTAGCTCAATCATGAATACCAATTTAGGACAGATGTCACTGGTACTTCAAATATAAGCCATTAACTGTATGACATCCAAGGGCAAATGAGAGGTTTCCATGTAACCATGTTGTAGTAGTTACGTAATCTGGTGTCAGTTTGAGAGGATTAAAAGTGAAGGGGTGGAGTCTGCTCTGTCAATGAGGATATGACCAATGAGGCCTCTGTGTGGGCATGGCATCCTGAGAATTCTGGTAACTCTTGTATTTTCCTCCTTGGAGGCCAGAGACTGTCTCTCTCTCTCTCTCTCTCTCTCTCTCTCCTGACTCCTGACTGTATATTGATAAGGCTAACTCCCTGAGAGACATCCCTAAGGAGAAGTCATGGAGACATCCCTGAGGAGAAGTCACATGGGCTGACCCTGATGCAGCCCTGAGTGATGGGGAAGCCATGAAGACACCCTTGTCAATTCTGAGATGCTTACAACACTACTGGATCCAAAGACTGTCTACCCATTGGCCTGTGATTGGCCTGCGTTTGGCATCTTGCATCTGTTTCATGAGTCTGAAGAGGATTCTATAGATTGGTATTGGATACAGGACTGATGGGCTTGGACTGGACTGGGTTGGCATGCTTTCTTAATGTACAACTACCCTTTATATAATACTCTCTTTTATACACACATGAATGTTGATGCATTTGTTTCTCTAGTTACCCAGACTTTCACATATGCCATTTATAAACAGGATTCAGATGAAGGAATTTAAATTAGTATTTTATAGAAGAAGGCAAAAGCAACCCTAAAGGCAGAGAAAATAGTGTTACATAGTGGCCTACATGAGAACTTTGAGTCAATAGATTGAATAAATGCAAATTCAACAAGAACCCTCAAAGATTTTTACAGGGATTGTTTTACTTGGTTTATTTACAGTAGTGTCAAGTCAAACAAGGAGAGTTATGAATCCTCACCATCAATAAAGTAATCTTAAACTTGTACAGCAACATGAAGTAATTCTATGTGTGGCTCAGTCTTTGAAAGACAAATATTCTGCATTGCCTTCTCAAATGTAACCACAAAGGACAGAGACAATGAGGGACTCAGAATGGTGCCCCAAATTATTCACCTCTATGCACTTAGCAAAATATCATTTTCTGCTGATGTTACTAAAAGTCATTTGTGAAAGTCACCTGGAACCAACCTCCTCTCTTAGAGGACACAGTAGGGAGGTTTCAATATTCATTGGAGGAATGACTTTTGAATGTTATTGTCCTTTATTGCTAAGGACGTTACCTTGTGTTCCTATCCCTGCTTGGATACCTTGTCCTTCTTTAGTAGCTGCCCTCTGTCCTTGTATGCCCAGAATCTGACCCAAACATCTCTCACCTCAGAACTTTTGCTGTTTTGCACTTGTTCATCACAGATTTCCAATTACCACTGAATGCAAAATAGTATGTTCTATTGGACACCAACACCATATGCTTGTATGACAAGACCTTTCAGAATCTGTCCTATAGACTCCGTGCACACACCCAGACACAGTGTGCTGCTGGGTTGCTGCTTTTGTTTGTGTCCTCCCTGAGAAGCACAGGAGAGTGGACAGCAAAACTAGAAGCTCAAGGGCACGCATAGTCTATGAGCAAATATTACCCAAGGGAAACCAGGGGCCAAAGGATCATTATTTCCTCATCTTTACTTAATTTAGAAATGCAGTGAATTCAAGTGACATTCCTAAATGCATTCCATGAGTCAAAGAAAATGACTTAATTATATGCTCCTATATGCACCCTTTCCTCCCCACTTCATCCTGCTTCCCTGGAATTTCATTTTACCATGACTGTTGGCACCTAGGTGAGCTCTTCTCAACCTGTGGGTCGTGACCCCTTTGGGAGATGAATGACCCTTTCACAGGGGCCACCTAATTCATAACAGTAGCAAAATTACAGTTCTCAAGTAGCAATAAAAATATTTCTATGGTTGGGCAATTACCAGAATATGAGAAACTGTATTAAAGGGTCAAAGCATTAGGAAGGTTTAGAACCACTAACGTAGGCTTTTACCTCATACACTACACTTTAGAATCCTTGTCATAAATTTTTCAATGAATAAAACTTGGGGGAGTTTGATTAGAAGACAATATAATGTGTTCCACTACTGGGTCAGGAAGCTTTCCTATTGACTCTTGAAATATAAGTTAATTGTCAGTGAATACATGTTTCTCATTCTCTTTTTGTACAAATAAGACATCTTAAATTTTCATTATGTTATATATCTGCACAATATTGTGGACATAACCAAAGACAAAGATGATGTTTTTAGCCACACGTTATCAAACCGCAAGAAAACATGAACTGTACATTAAGAACATTATTTATCCAGAAACTTTTGACTTCAATTCAGTAGCCTTTTGAAAGTAGGGTAGTCAATGGCCAAAACAAGAACTATGATATACAGATGAATTCTGTCACCCTCCCTGTATCCTCCCATTCCACCATCCTCCATCTTCATAGGGTTCAGAAGCATAGGGGATCCAGATGTACATCAAGATCCAGCTGTTGTAGGGCATATACCACTCATTATATGATAGAACTATTGGGAAAAAAGGGGGAATAAAAATAATTGCGTTCTCTCTCTCTCTCTCTCTCTCTCTCTCTCTTTCTCTCTCTTTCTCTCTCTCTCATACACACACACACCATTCTCCAGAGTGTGACATTGAGTTTGTAAATTCCATTCAGAAACATTGTGAGAATGTGGAACTAGTAATCCTTCTACATTTCATTCATTTCTGCTTCTTTCATTGTCTGCTTCTTTGTCAGGCTATTGATGCTATGTATCTACTAGGATTTTTGTCAATTTCTAAGGAGCTGCTAGTGCTGATGCACCTTTAAAATAAAAGGACCTGAGAGATCATCTTTGTTCACAGTGATGCCCCTTACAATATGTCTTGCTTAAAGGTCTTGAAGGCTTTAGTGTATAAGTGTTTATGAAGAATCATGCAATACTTATAATCTGATTGGCATATGCGAATGGGAGTGATGGCTTCAGAGAAAATTTAGTAAGCTTGAGTATTGCAACCACATCAACTTAAACAAAGCCAGGTGTCTTCTCTTTGGAAACCACTTATATTTATAGATAGACATGTAAACAATTTTCTTTTAGAATACTTGTTTTTAGAATCCATTCTCTATTTTAATTGTTATATTGCATTTCACAAGGAGAAAGGGGAATTTAACGTATATCAATCTTTGCTTTTCGAAGACATTAAGTTGAATTCACTGTGGGCTTGGGCTGAGTCAGCCGCTAAGCAGGACAGCAGCGGGGGCAAAGACACCCAGAGGATCAGATACGTGTCCCCGGTGTGCCGCATGTGACCTGTGGGCCATAGTTTGAGGACCCCGTAGTTTGATGACTTCCTTTCTCTTCCCATCCCTCCCTCCCTCCTGCCTTTCTATCCTTCTTTCTTTTCTTCTTTCTTTAGTTGCAACCACAGGTTCAGACAGAGAAATATTTTCAAGGATGGCATGATACCATTTAGGAATTTGGGGGGTTTGTTTTGATTTTCTGTTGTGCATAAATTCACTATGGGTTGGAATCAACTCCATGACCCCAGCAACACCACCATGATATTTTGTATATAAACGTCAGGGAAGGTAGAAATGTAGACAGTAACTAGATCAATAGTCACCTAGGCATTGGGGATGGAGGTGGTGAACAAATATTATTATAAGAAGAAAATATTCTGAAATTGATTGTGCTGATAATTGCACATATATTCTTGATGTGATTGAATAATTAAAATATAGGATGTGAAATCTATACCAATAAACTGCTAGAAAAAAGGAAAAATATAATTAAAGTCATGCACTCTCTCACATAAACTCGCAAAACACTGCCATTGAGTTGACTGGGACCCACAGAGACCTAAGATAAGATTTCTGAGGCTAAATTGTTACAAGATCAGTGTGTTAATGCAGGGAGACTAGACAAACAATCATCTATGTCCGAGGGAACTTTACGTCAAAGAGCAATCATACATTTAGAAAGCATCCCAGGCCATTCCAGATCAAGTCCATAAGTCTGACTGATATTATCCCATATGCCCAATACCAATCTATAAATTTGTCTTCAGACTCACATACCTCACGCAGTGATACCAAATGCAGGATGATCCCAGGCCAGTGGGTAGAAAGTCTTGTGGATTCCACAGAAGTGGAAGTGTATCAGAGCTGGCTGGGGTCTCCACATGGCGATTCCTGCTCCAGAGCTCTTGCAAAGCTCCATGTGATCAGTCACCAGAAAGACGAAGCAGAGTGCCCCTGTATCTGCCCTCCAGTGAGCTATTTATTTCCCTGGTACCTCCAAACAATATCATCAAACTGAGACAGGCTAGACCCTATCTCTTCACAAGGTAACAGGAGATTATGTAACTGCCACAAGCAGAGAGTCTCATATTTCTCTCAAAGAGCAGTAAGTGGACTTGAACCACCTACTTTTTGGCTAGCAGCCCAATTCCTAAATACAAACATCATATAAAGCCCCACTAGGGATCTTAAGTATGGAGTAAAAATTGGAGTGTTTTATAATGTCTCTTTTATTGATCTGAGACACATTTAATTTTTTAGTTTCATTACAGTACTACAAAATTTAGGTAATTAAGTAATGAAGAGGTACACCATAAGATATAAATCACCATGTTCAATAAATGAAGAAGCATAACAATATATACTCTTAATTTGAATAGATTTCTGTCTAAAATGTACTTTGAAAATTTAAATTTAAAATTTAAATGTACTTTGAAAATTTAAATAACTGAAAAACAACAAAGAACTCGTATTCAAAACTTATTCGTTCTGCTGCTATGGCAATTAAGACGGCTAACTTTAACATAGATATATTGTCCACATTAGGGAAAGAATGTCAGAAAGGTAGATGAAGGGATAGAATGGCCAGTGTAAGGTATCTATAAGTAATAAAAATAAATAATACATTAAAGTTTCATGGGGATGGCAGGGTGGGGGAAAGGGGAAAAAAGGAAGAGCTGATATCAAAGAGCTCAAAAAAAGATAGAAAATGTTTAGAAATTAGTGATGCCAATAATTGTACATGTCTGTTTAAGATAATGATTGTGGTAATTACATAATTGTCAAGGATTAAGAGTGTAAGTGTGGAGTCTAGCCTGTCAATCCGATCATAGCCAATGAGGCCTCATTGCAGACATGGCCTTCTCCTGAGAATTCCAAGAAATCCTGATTATCCTCCTTGGATGCAGGAGATACTTCTTCTCTTTGCTCACACCCTGTGAGACATCCTGACGAGAAGCCACATGGACCTACCCTGATGTTAAAGCAGCAGCATACTACAGCACACTTCTATCATCAAAAACAAGAGAGAAGACGGTGGGTCTTATAGAGTCATCTATCTCTTTGACCTCCAGCCAAACTATAATCTGATTAATTCCACTTGTTCTTACTGCACAGGTTGGCACAATAAACCTAACTAATACACAAAGCATTGTCAAATTCACGAGAGAAGTACACTGTCTTGGGAAGAATGGTGTCAGACTAGGGTAAAAGGATGGAGGGTGATGGCATGCCTATTGCTCCCTTGCTGTAGTCTACTTTGGTTGGCGTCTAACTGCACTCTCCTACTCCCTTGTGTAGCCTAAGGAGGTTAGATGTGGCTTTCTTATTGTTTATACATTAATAACATTGGTTGATAAGTTCCAAATTCTTTTGGACTACCTACCTTTCTTTGAGATGGCAACAAATACACATCTCTTCCAGTCAGTTGGCCAAATAACTCTCTTCCAAATTTTTTGACATAGCCAAGTGAATTCTCCCTGTGATTCCTCAGCTTATGAAAACATTTCATTCGGGACCTAATCAATAAGGGAAGTCTTCAATTTGCTTTAGCAGCTTTATGTTCAATAGAAAATTTCAGGGTCTCCTTTGTTGTCCTGTTAGACTTGTTTTTATTTATTTTTACTTACTAATGGATTTGACCTTCAGTACTCTCTGTTCTGATAGAACTAATCAGTACTTTTTAGTACAGTGATTCTATGTATTCCATTTATGTTCATGGATGCTTCCTATGTCATTCAATGTTTTGCTCATAGACTCCATATTATGACTCAAGGCTTTAATATTTTCTTTCATTCTTTCAGCTTAAACTATGTCAAGTATCTTCTTAATTTTTGCTTTTTTAATTCTGCGTCTTAGCACATTTCATTATACTTTACTTTATGTTCTCAAACTGTACTTTGACATATTCTGTTCAGCTATTTTACTGCATCAATCTTCCATTTGCTTTTGTTGCTTTATATTCTATAGCAAATTTCAGGGTATCTCTTGATGTCCTGTTGGACTTGTCTTTATTTCATGCCTTTGTAATCATATTTCTTTTTTTCCTATACCATATTGCTGACATTATTCCACAGCAATTGATTACAATCTATTCTCGAAGGTTCTTGAATTATAAGGTCATATTGGCTCTTGTGTACTTGAATTAATTTTATGCAACTTTAATCTGAACATACAAATGAGCATAGTTATCCCCAGCCTTGTTTGGGATCAAGAGCTTGTATTTTATTCCTGTGTATCCCAACTGGACAAGTGCATTGTAAAATCACCAGTTATGTTGTTGAAAAGTATTTGCAAATGAAGAAATTTTTGGTCTTGCAAAAGTCTATCATGCCATCGCTGACTTCCATTTTTTCACCGACTGTATTTTCCAACTAGTATTTCTTCTTCTTGGTTTCCAATTTTCACTTATATTTTTCCACTATTATTAATGAAACTTTATTGCATATTTGATTGATTTCATACTGAAGAATTTAGTAGAACTTTAAAGGTAAACGCAGCATCAGGATTAGAGGAAGGTTTACTAACAATCTTTGTTATACATATGATATATGCTTGCTTGTTGAACAGAAGAACTTGAAGCTCTTACAGATAAAGATCAAGGATTGCAGACTTCAGTATAGAATAAAACTCAATGTAAAAAAAAAAAACCAAAACTCTTCACAATTGGAAGAATAGGTGAAAATAAAAAAACAAAAAAGGCACATGCTCACTGCCAGTGAATCAATGCCCAGTCATAACTACCTACCCTGCAAGTAGACCAGTTCTTGTGGACTTCAGAGACCATAACTTTATGGCAGTGGAAGGCCCTGACTTTGTCCCAATGAGCAGCTGGTAGTTTCAAACTCCTGACTTTGTGGATGATCATCCAATGTATAGCCACTATGTCACCAGGGCATGGACCAATATTGAATATCATCCTCAACAGAAAAGATTAAAGTAGTCAAGGATCATCTTGCTTGGATCCACAATGATGCACATGGAAGCAGCGGTCAGTAAGTCAAATGAATTATTTCACTGGGATAATCTTCTCAGCCAAGTCAGCAGTCAAATCTTTCCCTATCCTCCCTTGGCTGTCCAGTCATATGGTTCCTTGTTCTTTTGGCAAGGAAGTCACGTGTAGCTCTTGCTCATAGACCACACTCTCAGGTCACCTGAAGAGACCATATTCTCAGGGCTACCCCTTTTATTCTCTACAAGATTGTCGGATATGCATTTGGTCTAGGCAGACTCTGCCATTTCGGATAGCGATTGTGCTCTTGGTTGTGCTATTCTTGGTGGAGTTGAACTGTGGAAGGTCAACAGTTCAATGGATACCCCTCTATTCCTCCAGAGTCCTTGGAAATAGCACTGGGTATGATTTTAAGGAAATCCAACTCCTTCACTTTAACACTTAAAGGTGTGATCTGCCCAGGCAGCATAATGGTTATATAGTATGTTGAAATCCATAAGGTCTGCAGTTCAAAGCCACCGTATGATCTGTGGGAGGAAGACAAGGCTTTCTGCACCAATAAAAGTTACATCCTTAGTACCACACAAGGCAGTTCTACCCTGTCCAGCTGAGTTGGTATGTGTTGACATATCCTCGACTGTGGTTGAGATATATAAATTATTAGCCTTTATGTATCACAGGTCCTTTTAAATATTTAAAACCAGTGATTCAATTATTAGGTATACAGGCTATCTTATTTCTCACCAACAAAATTATTTTTTGAAATAAATCAGCAATAAATATTTTTCAAATGTGGGTTTAAATGAACAGCTCTAGTCCAGAAGCAAGATGAATAAGTGTACATTGACTGAGCTCAACTACATATCTCAAGATTGAGAGTTTGAGTCCATCCAGTAATTCCATATCAGAATGGCCAGAAGGCATTCTAAAAAGATTATGAATAATCCTACAGATTACATTTCTTCTCTGTGACACAGTAAGTTGTTATTAATTGGAATCAACTTGGAAGAAACGTTATCCCTTTTGCTAGGGGATTCAGAAATAATCATTGTGTATTCTCAAACAATCAAATGAAACTAAAGCAGCATTTAAAATATATAATATGATATGGTATAGGAGGCTTGAGTAAAAACAAAAGCTGTTTTATAACAGATTGAAAATAAAGACTATCCAACAACCAGAAAGTAAGAGAATTACAGTGTTAGTCCCATACAACTGGCTACTCATTAAACATTAAAATCAAATCACTTCAGGCAAGTGCTTTGTAATGGATTAACCTGTCCATGTTGTAATCAAGCTTTAAAATAATATTACAAATGCCAAACAAGAATTTCAAACAGCAACATTAAGACCTATTGCAAGCCGAATCCATTACTGTATAAAAAAATCCTTCAGGCAATGTTAGGTCACTGATTATAGCAATTTATTTCTCATTAGCTGATAAATACCTGACCTCTTCATCTGTTTCTGCTTTATGAAACTTCACTTTAAAATTTATACATACCAACTCATAAGATACCATTTAATTTTTGTACTAAACAATCTCATTTTAATTTAATGCAATTGATCATTCTCCAGACTCATTATCAGTAATCCTGGCCAATTGATTCATGCTGCTGGGATTTTACAAAAGAGTACTATTCTATTCCATAAAATAAATGTAAGACTGATTCTGTCTCCATGTTTGATTGTAATATTCATTGAAATATATTCACCAAGTTTACTTTGCTACAGGAATTGTAAATTTATTACTTGCCATTCAATAAGATTTAGCGAACATAAATGAATAGAAGATCCCTGTCATTAAAAGCTAAGACATTTGTTTTCCAAAGCATAGATATAAGAAACCTCCTAAAATTTAACCCTTATCTTTTAAAAATAATTTTATTGAGGACTCTTTCAGCTATTATAGCATTCCATACATCATCTGTATTGAGCACATTTGCACACAGATTGCCACATTCATTTCCAAACATTTTCCACTTGAGCCCTTGGAATAAGCACCTCTTTCCCCTTCCCCCCTTTTAATGAATCACTTTATTGGGTGCTCATACACCTACCTTCATGATCCATACATATAGCAATTGTATGCAGGCCTCATTTGCACACTTGTAGCCTCAACACTCTCAAAACATCCTCCCTCCATTTAGTCCCCCAGTACCCGCTCCCACATTTAACCTTTATATTAAGTATTTCTTTAAACTGAAAATGAAGAAAACATGTTTTTCAATATATATTTAATATATACTGACATATATTATATATCTATATTTCAGTATATTTAAGAGGACCATTCTGATTCTAAAAAGAATGAAATAAAGTGGCTTAAAGCAGGTTAGTTACAGTAAGTTTCAGAAAGTAGGGAGAAAAGTAGCTTAATCTTTGACTAATCTTAAAGTAAGCAGCCTTGATGGTATAGTGTTTATTGGTTGGTCTGCCTGCCAACTTCAAGGTCAGTGATTTGAAACCACCAACAATTTTGATGGAGAGAGATGAGGCTTTCAACTCTTGTAAAGATTTACAGTCTGGGAAATTCACAAGGGCAGTTTTACCATGCCCTATCCTATCATTCTAAGTGGCAATAAACTTGATGACAACGAGCTTGTTTTTATTCTTTTTTATAATCTGAGAGTCAAGTTCATTTATAGAAATTAATAAATTTACACAAAATAAAACTTCAAAACATCTAGTTATATCCATTCGCTACAGCAGAACAATTAGCCTAAAGAATATAAAGCATATAAGCAAAAATAAAGATAGAAAATATGTTGACAGTCTCTTTGAAATCTTGCCCAATCAATAAATAAAATGTTCAATGTCAGGCTTGTCAGAAGCAATAAAGATTGATGCAAAGTCCAATGATCTCAAGTTCATGACCTTGGGAAAATTCTCTTCAATTTCTGCCTATCAAAGGTATTTCTCCTTCAAGTGGAAGCAGGGATCCAGTTCCTTTAATTTGTGACATGTGTGATTAAAGGTTAATGCAGAAGAGTGCTTTATTCTAGTCTCCATTTGAGTTCTTTAAGGTCTCTTCTAATATGTAGCATTTTTGTAGTGAAATCAGACAGGTTTCATCTATGGATGCTGTGGCACATTGCAAACACTATGTAACATTCAAGTGACCTAAAGAATAACACCTGGATCACCAAATGCAGTAAAGAAAATTCAGTTAAAGGCACATGGTTACCATTATTAGTCTTGATACCAAATTAGCCAAGATACCCTATTGGATGTCTATTTAAAATATGCAAGTCTAGAAGCATACCTTTCAAGCACAATGAAAAACATGACTGGGATCTCATGATAAAATACTTACACACATCAAGAAACTTTATCCAAAGAATAAAAGAAAACCCATGACCGAGAAATTGCGGTGGTGTTCGAGGTGAAGATGAAACTTCAGATAAGAAACAATCTCTAAATTGTATAGAAAACCACTATGCCTCAACAGCTCAGTATCATAGAGTACTGACTGTGAAACATACCATCAATTACTCCTTATGTGAGTTCAAGCTGAAGTTGAGGAAAATTAAAGCAAGTCCACAAAAGCCAAAACATACTCTGCATACTCCAATGAAATTGCAAGAACATCGCAAGAATAGATTTGACTTACCTAGTGAGCACTAATACCAAAAGACTTGAAGAACATGATGCATGAAGAAGGCAAAAGGCCATTAAAAAGACAGGATAGAAAGGAAGGATTAAAGTCGATGTCAGAAGAGACTCTAAAACTTGCATTTTGGGAGGTCCTGTAAGTTTCTGAGACTTTCACTCCAGAGGTTGAAAGTCTCTGTTTTTCCCCCTAGGAAAGGCTAGAGGTTTTGAAATGGTGATCTTGCCATTTGCAGCCTATCACATAACCCAAATAGAAGAAATGACAAAGGGAAAGAGTGGAACAGAAAATTCCAAAGCGAAAATCCAGTAGACGAACGAGAGTACTATCATGATGGGTGCAAAGATCTGGAGTTAGAAAAACAGAGAGGAAAGGCATCCTCATCATAGACCAAACTGAAAGACTTGAAGAAAAAGATCAGGTCTCAGGTTGCAACATTCAAAAACTCTGAACAAAGCATGGAAAGAAGATGGAAATAATATGCAGTCACTATTCCAAAAAGAACTGGTTGTCATGAGGTAACATGATCAAAAACTAAGGATACTGAAGGAATAAATACAAGCTGCACTGAAAATATTAGCTAAAAACAAGGTTTCAGGAATTGATGGAATCCCAATTTAAATATTTCAACAAACTGCTGAAGCACTGGAGGTAAAGGATCACTTATGCCCCCAAATTTGGAAGATTGTTACCTGTCCAACTGACTGGAAGAGATTTAGAATTGTACACTTTCCAAGAAAAGGTAGTTCCGCAAATGTCAAAATTACGGCATAATGTCATTAATAGCATATGTTTCGCCCTTGGAGCACCATAACCGCTTGACTTTATAAAGAAGTCTTGGAAATGACATGCCAGTGCTTACTGCATAGAGCTATAACTTCATACACTTCTAGTTTTTATAAAGGTGGAATTACCCTCTGACCAGATTTTGTCACATATTTGAAAGCAGTCTAAGAATCACACCAAAGAAATGATGGCATATAAAATGCACACTCAAAGACAGAGAGTAGCACTGAGCAACAGGGAGACAGAACTTTCCATTTCTCCAAAATTCAGTCAAAAGACTAAGCTTCCCTGTTGTACACATCATCAACATTCAGCAAATGAATAGTGACCCCAAGCTCTTTGAAAATAAAATAATCCCCATCATATGTCAAACAGAACACTCACTATTTTCCAAATATTCTTTGGGTTACAAATACCTGGTCTTTAGAATGAAAATTACAGTATCTGCAGAGAACAGACCACGTGTTTGCAAACAGAATAAACTCCCAATTCTCTTTAACTATAAACCACATTAAACACCTTTTTCAGGCGAAAGAAAGACACAAATGGAAACATATTTTCTCAAAGTGATCATTGAAATTCCACATTGGTTTTAGTGCACTCATTTTAAAGCATAAATCCCAAAGCAGAATTCTGATAACGGGGAGAAAATGCATGCTCATTTATCAAGAGTGTCAAGAATTAATTTGAAACTTTGGTTACCCAGAATTATATAAAGTTCCTAACAAGGAGTCAGTCTTCAAATAGTCTAATCAACTATATAGAGAATTTTAACTTGGGCACATTTATTTTTCAAACTCTTCCTGAGACTACACTAAACAGATAGGTGAAAGCCAGGGTGAAAACAAAACACAAGGCAGTATTTGTATGTGAATTGGACAGAAATTGCATGAGAAGCCTCCCTTTTTTCCTCCAGATATGCCATTTCCCAATTTCAGATCAGGTTTGGGTTACTTTAGATATAGGCATATAAGGCTCAGTAAACACACTGAAGCTCGGAAACACTTTCAGGAAACACGCCAAGGCATGGAAAGTGTGTCACATGGGGAAGGTGTGCCTAAAGTTTTAGAAGCATTGTCTTAATGGCAGCAGGCAGCCTAAACTCCTGGCCTGTCATTGGAACTAGAACTCTTTAACTGTCATTCACAACTAGCAGCCATCTATAAAAGCAGCATCTTTTAAAATTTACACCACAGTAATTTACACAGAAAGAAACTAATATTACTTTCCAAGAGAGAAAGAAAAATAACAGAAGAAAAAACTTAAAGGTTTAAGTAGAAATCAAATGCTTTGAGAATTATGATGGAAACAAATGCACAAGTGTGCATGGCATGTACATACAGATGTACATATAATAGATGGATGTATGGATTGTGAAGAGTTGTATAAGCCTCCCCCCCCCAAATGATTAAAGACAAAACTAAAAAGAAGTTTCACCACGCTTCACCATTACCTTCAATGGAAGATAAAAGAGATAAAGTGGAGAGAAGAGGGAGAGGACACAGCGAAACAAAAGAATGGTGACACAATCTTAGGCCAGAGTTTAGCAGGTACAATTTATCTGGACATTTATAAGCTGCATATATAATCAAACACCCCCTATGGTGTTGAGATACAATCTTGAGGTGTGTAAGAGATGTGCCCTAAAATCTAATTGTGGTTTCTTTATGGCTTACCAGCTCTCTTTCCCTGAAGCTTTCAAACACCTGCAGAGACATTTCTACCTTCAATTGGTAGAATTCTCACTCAAAAATCTCAGCTGCCATCATGTCAATGTTGATTCCTAACTATTTTCTGTGAGTTTCTGAGACTGTCACCATTTACACGAGTAGAAAGAACAATCTCACCAGAGGGAAAGCTTTAGTCATTCTCAGACAAAGCAAAACCAAAATTCAAGATCTCTCTCTCTGAAGGATGCCCCAGTGTTTGTAGCATAGACTAGAAGAAAGCACCTTCGCATGGTGCCTTTATTGGTCTTCAGATGTCCCCTAGAAAAGATTTTGGGGATCGTACCAACTACATCAAAATGTTTTGTTGGGGAAATTATTATCTATAATACTCAATATGCATTTTATAATCAAATACATTTTATAGATAATAAAATGGATTTCATAGAGATATGTTAAGTCTTACATAAGAGAAATACAAGGAAAAGACAAATTATCAAATGAAAGACACAGGCAGTTTGATTCCATAGTGGTATCAAAAGATTCATCAGCATGTGGATAATTATAAAATGTAAAAACCCAAACTACTTGTATAAAAGTTATGATTGGGTCTATCTAGATAAAATAGGCTGGATGATCAGTCTGGAGAAGAAAACAATGGGACCAATGGTCCTGGGGGGATATGAGAGAGAGGGATGGGGGGAAAGCAGGTGGTGCTAACTAACCCAGGGACAAAGGAACAGCAAATGATCCAAAATCAGTGACAAAGAGAGTGTGAGAGGCTTGGCAGTGGTTGATCAAGGGTAAGGTAACAAAAAGAAATTACTGAAAAGCCCAAATCAAGACTGAGCATGATAATGGGACAAGAGGGAAGTAATAGGTGATAGTGGAAAGAAATAGGATGCAAAGGACATTTATAAAGGTATAAATATGGGCATGTACATAGGTAAATATACTTTTATGTGATGATGGTGAAATAGATTTATGTGCACATATTTATAGGTTGAGTATTAAGGCAGAAAATGATCATTGGGCCTCCTCTCAAATAGTTCCTCAATGCAAAAACTCTTTGTTCTATTAAATTGGCATTCCATGACACTCACCCTTCCAACATGATCGCTGAAGACAAAAGTGTGCATAAGCAAATGTGATGAAGAAAACTGATGGTGCCCAGCTATTAAAAGATATGGTGTCTGGGGTCTCCAAGGTTTGAAGGTAAACAAGTGGCCATCTAGCTCACAAGCAACAAAGTCCACATGGAGGAAGCACACCAGCCTGTGTGACCATATGGTATAAAAGGGATCAGGAATCAGGCATCAAAGAACTAAAAATTTTATTATTGTAAATGAGGGGGAGTACAGGTGGAGAATGCAAGGAAACAGATGTCCACTTACAGAGGGGTCCCAGGGGAGACAAATCAATTAGGGTGCAGTGTATCTTTGATAAAGGATACAACTGTCCTCTAGTTCCTCAATGCATCTTCCTTCCCACTATCATGATTCAAATTCTACCTTACAAATCCAGCTTAACCAGAGGATGTACACTAGTATAGAATGCAGCTGGAAATATAGGGAATCCAGAAAAGATGATCCCTTCAGGAACAAAGCAATAGCAGAAGTTTGGAGGAAAGGTAGGGTAGGATTATAAGGATCTACATATAACCTCTTTCCTAGGGTACAGGCAACAGAGAAGTGGGTGAAGGGTGTCATCAGAAAATGTAAGATATGACAAAGTAATAATAGTTTATAAATTACCAAGGGTTTATGAGGGAAGGGGAGCAGGGAAGGAGGGAATTAAAAAGAGGAGCCAATGACAAGGGCTTAAATAAAAAGCAAATGTTATGAGAATAATGAGGACAATTGATATACACTGTGCTTAACACACAATGGACTTATGCATGGGTTGCGGTAAGAGTTGTATAAGGATTTTTTAAAATTACTTCTATAGGTACAAGTAAAATAGACTATAAATTTCTTTACCTATTTTTGTAAACCCAAATTAGGATTGTATCAGTCCCAACAAATAAATTGGATAGATTTTGTACCCTTTAAAGTATTATTTGGTAGTACTTTGGGATACAAGACAAGATTACAATCTTAATTGCCCTCTCACTGAATTGTCAGTGTGGCTTTTTCATAGAGAGGCGACACAAGGTAAGCATAATCAATTCCTACAGTAGGTAATTTAAATCATAAGGAAGAGGCAGCCAAGTGAGGAAGGTGTGAAGTAAAAGAACTCTAGGCCCCTGTATCATGAGCTAACATATCTTAAGTACATAATGACTTTTATCATGCCTAATGCATAATTGAAGAAACTAAACTTCACAGAGAGAATATTTCTACTGATCAACATTGAGTATGTGATACATTGGTGGCTGGAATTTTGGTCTTTTTAAAATAATTTTATTGGGGGCTCTTACAGCTACTACAACATTCAGTACATTATTTTTATCAAGCACATTTACTGAAATGGAAGTCTACTTTGGAAATAGACTGCTCAGAAGCAACAAAGACCACATGGAAGAAGCACACCAGACTGTGTGACCACAAATCATTGAAGGGATCAAGTATCAGACATCAAATAACTAAAAATTCTATCATTGTAAATGAAGGGGAGTACAGATTAGGGACCCAAAGCCCATCTGCAGGTGAAGGTGACATCCCCTTACAGAAGGGTCATGGGTAGGAGACAAGTCTGTCAGGGTACATTGTAGCAACGATGAATATGCAACTTTCCTCTAATTCTTCAATGCTTCCTCCCCCCCACCCCCCACTATCAAGATCTGAATTCAACCTTACAAATCGGGTTAGATTAGAGAATGTACACTGGTATAGATAGGAACCAGAACCTTGGGGCATCTAGGACAGATAACATGGGGAATTTAGGACCAGTGGTGAGAGCAGTGATACTGAGAGTGTGGAAGGAAGGTGGAGTAGAAAAGGGGAACTGATTAAAATGATCTACATATAACCTCCTTTCTGAGGAGCAGACAACCGGGAAGTGGGTGAAGGGAGACATCAGACAGTGTACTATATGACAAAATAATAGTAATCTATAAATTACCAAGGTCCACAAGGGAGTGGGGAGCAGGGAGGGAGTGGAAAAAGAAGGAGCTAATACTAATTGGCTTAAGTAGAAAGAAAAAGTTTTAAGAAGGATGATGGCAACAAATGTACAAATGTGCTTTGCATACACTGGATGGATGCACAGATTGTGATAAGAGTTGTATGAGCCTCCAATAAAATGATTTAAAAAATTAACTTACAGCTGAGAAATGAAGAGAAATTTTAGCGAAGTAGAAACTCATATTTCTAATCAAACATGGGATAAAGTCCACACATTTGTAATTTTTCACAAAATATTAAACAGACAAAATTTTTCATGTGTTCTGTGAATGCAGTGTGGTAAAATAGAACTGTCACATGCTCTTAGTGGATTTGTAAATGCAGAGATGATCTTTGAAGGGTCATTTTATCATATGTATATAAAAAAGGCCTGTATATGATTCAGTTTAGCAATTTCAATTATACATAGCCTCGAGAAATATGTATGTATTTAGGCACATATTCTAAGATATGTGTTAATTTATAATGTGTTTATTAGCAAAGTACATTTCTACTTCGGTATATTTTCTGACCACGTGTATTGCAGCTCATCTCATAAATAGCATGACACTGGGGCTCCATGAACCTACCTACTAAGAAATACACTGTTTCTTATTGCATACATATTTTTGCATGAGAACACTAAAGTGTTCTGGAATTTCAGTTCTTCATGATGTTACCCATAATTTGTCATAGCTCACACAGTCACATGTTTTTGTTTTTGTTTTTTTCCGCATCACTGGCCTGGTGGGAGTAGAAAGCCAAGCCTTGCTGATGGAGAGCTGCTGCTGGATTTGAACCGCCAACCCTGTGGGCTGCAATCTGCACACAACCGCTGCGCCACCAAGGCTTAGCACAGTCACGTTATTACATAGCAATTGAACATAGGTACATCTTTCTGACAGTCTCTACTTTAAGACCTCTGGTATCAATAATGAAACTTTTTTGTTAACATCTGAAAGCAGCTTGAATATTGTCACCACAGTAGTGCAGAGATTTAAAATTGTGGTTAACACAGGAAATGTGAGGCAATGAACATTACTGAGAATGCAGGATCTGACCTTATTAGGGTGGTAACACATTGAAAATGAGTTAAAATCAAATTTAGATTAGTAAATGAAAAAAAAAGAGGAGGGTCATGGGAAAATAGCAGTAGTAGAAAAGTCAAAAGATTTATATTATCCGTGGAAAAAACTGTTGAAAAGTCAAACATGACCCCTCAATTTAAACTTCAGTATACATACTCAACCATTAAAAGGACAAGTTTAGAATATAATCATTCACCAATCTCCTAGAGGTAAGGGAACAGAAGGCGATGGACGAGAATATAAACATAGGTAGAAAGGGGGAAATATTACAGAAATAGATGACTTTCCATGATAAGTATAAAATGAGAACAACGTTTTTGAAACATAGTACTAGATCTGAAAGCCTGATTAGGAAAACAATAATTTTTTAAAAAGAATCTAAAGGTTTAGGGCTGAGTCCCGGTGGTATAGTGGTTGAGTGCGGGACTATGGCCCACGGGTTTAGCGGTTCAAATCCAGCAGTGGCTCCCCAGCAGCAAGGCTGGGTGGCTCCCATAACCACCAGAGGGCAGTGAGGTCCCTCCCCCCAAAAAAGACATAGATAATTTTTAAACAAAGCAGCTGTAAAATCATATCTTTCCCTAACAGGATAAAACTAAAATTCATGCAACTCAATATGTGCCAAAGCCTTATTTAAACAAAATACTTTATAAAGGAACAACACAACAGTTGCAATTAAATAAACACCTACATTATAATCCTTTAATCCAATGAATATATTCCCCTTCCTATGAGAGTTCATAAGCCATCCACTTCATGCCTTTACTCTCAATTTAAAGTATAACATTTCTATACATCCTGCAAATATCAATTCAGTGCTCTACAGAGACAACCCATAGATGTGAACAATCTTCATTCCAGTTTAAATCTTGAGAAGTCTGCATACATAAGCAAAGTCAATCCATAAAATCTGCAGCAATAAGCACCAATTCACCAGTGCAAAAATCTTTTCTTCATTTTGTCAGGTTCTGGTCAATTCAATATAGGGCGCCTCACTTAGCTTCACCAGGGTGCACGTTGGCCGCCTCCCCTTTCCACTATGATCTCCATCACAAATTCTCAACAACCCTATCCCTCTTTGATTAGGTCATGATATTCAGACCAGTCAACCAGCTGTCATCTTCTCCTCTATTCCCAGTGGCCAGAGTCAACCCTTTTCAGTATTTCTACATTTCTCTCACTTATCCTCAACAAAGGGGCACCTAACAAGCATTTTAGCCTACCCACTGTAGAGTGTCCTCATGGTTTCAATTTTCCAGGCTTAAGCACAAACCATTAAAGTTCAAAGAGTATTTTTTTGCTTCAATCTGTCAACAGCCCCCTAGGTATGTCTCTTCACCTACAAATGTCCAGAGCACTCAAGACACTGAGTTGGGCTTAGCTTTTCAGAGTCTTCTTTGCAGGCATGTCCTAAACCCATTTACAGATCAAATTTTGATGACTCAAGGCAAGTGGGCTTACAAGCTCTCTACTTTCACAATTCTCAATAATTATTTCTGTCAATCATTTTATTAACAATCATAAGCAGAAGAAATTCATATAGACA
This sequence comes from Nesogale talazaci, assembly GCA_004026705.1. Classification (NCBI taxonomy): domain Eukaryota; kingdom Metazoa; phylum Chordata; class Mammalia; order Afrosoricida; family Tenrecidae; genus Nesogale; species Nesogale talazaci. Next base: position 120,930 of record PVJH01000543.1, on the reverse strand, counting down.
AAGTAGAGTGAGATACTAGATGTTATTATTAAAGCTGTCAAGTCCAATCCTTATTTGACTTTATTAATACTTACTTAAACTATTCCATTGATACAAAACTTGGCCTTAGGCCTCTTACTGTATCAAGCCAGGATCAGGCATTCTGTAAGTCATTTTGAGATTCTGTCAGCCATTTTCACTGAGCAGCATGGTCTCTGAGATTAAGGGGCAATTTCATCTGCTGAGTTCAAAATATATATTAATCACATTCATTTTTCATTTCAAACAGGAATCACCAAAGACAATAGCCAGAGAGAATAATAAAAACTTAACTTCCCATGTCCTTTCCAAAAACAACCCAGTAAACTGAATGGACATATTGAACCTCTGGCTAGCCAAGGAAGACAAGTTATCATGAGTCAGGGGTCAAACAAGCATCCACTCTCTATCTTTATAATTTGTATCTCTAGTACCCCATCCCCAAGGTACGATGACGTATTAGTCCAGGTAGACCAAAGAAACAAATGCAGTTCCAGGGCTCTGGTGTAGCTCCATGTGTCTTGTCAAAAGGAAGACAAAGCAGGGTATTTGCCCTCCAGTGGGCTGTTCATCTACCTGGAACCTCCAAAATAGATCATCAAGTTGTTACCTGACTGACAAGCTAGTCTCCACCCCTTTGCAAGTTGACAGAAGATTATGTAACAACCACACTCTCCCACAGGGTTTCCAACACCACTGTTTCATCAAGATTTCTTCATAGTGGTCACTTACTAAATTATACTGATAAGAATAACGTTAACATTTTCTATAACAAGTCTATAATACAACTGGAACTATCATTGATTTCTTAGGCAACATCACAGAAAATACACAGAACAAATTATTTCCAGTTACTTTAATTGTATTATACTATTATACCAATATATTAACAAGGACTATATAGTTTTAAGCATAACTTGACAATAAATGTTTGAAGCTAAATAGAACTAAATAGGCTAAACCTTGTCCAAATAGAACTAGAAGGATTTATTTTAGGTGAAAGTCACTTTTCATTATTATCTGTATTACTATGTGAGTCATTTATTTTTTTCACATCTAGCAGTGGAAGCTTATAGAAATACATAAGGAAAATCAAATTGCCAGATATACTTTAAGATATAATGATAGATAACAAATCTTGAACTCAGCTTAAAAAAGGCTGCTTAAGTTACTTCATTACAGCACTGCCACATTTCTTCATAAGGAAAGTTATTGGATACTTTATATAGTGTTTCTCATCACATCTAATGATACCAAAAGGAATACAGTATGATTAGCAGTGTTATAATGAATACTATATGAATTAATAATATTTGGCTACTTGTTGAAATTTTAATGACTCCATCTGTCTTTACTTCATTTGAAATAATTGATACTGTCTTGTTTTTTGGTGACAATACAGTATGTTTTTTAGCCTCTTATTGGACTACATGCATCCTTAAAATGAAACATAAAAGAGTTAAGAAATTATGTATAAATTTCATCCTTTGCACCTATGCGGTAGTCTCATCCTTTCCACTTTGATTTTTTTTAATCAATCAATTCAATCCCAAGGTTGCTAGGATGAGAGGGAGATCAATGTGAGTTCAGTGCACATGACAATTCATTCTATTTTTATTGTGTGCCACGGAGTAGATTGCAACTCAAATAAACCCCACAGGACAGAGTACAATTGCCCCATAGGGTTTCCTAGGATGGAATCTTTACTGGAGCAAATCACTAGGTATCTACTCCGGAAGAAGAGTTGACCTTCCAACCAAAATATTCTTTAGATTGGCATGTATTTACATAATGCAGTGGTTCATTCAGCTTTATAATTGTCTCATTTTCTATTTTACATATTAACAGGTACAGAAATCACAATATTCTTTTGAATGGGGTCAAAGAAGATGATTTCTCCTTTTGCTAAAAAGAATTCCATAAGACAGAGCTGAACTGCCTCTATGGGTGTCTGAGCATATAACTCTTTACAGGAGGAGAAACCCTGTCTTCATCCCACAGAGCACCTGATGATTAGGAATAGCTGGTGCTTTGAAATGGCTATCTTGAAGTTTTATTAAGGATTGATACAGTTCGAGTTGGGTAATGCTAAGTGAAAATACCCACAACCTTTTGAGGGGCATAGTCAATGCTATTGAGTTGGTTCCAAACCATGACAATAGAATGAAACAGTGCGTCATCCTCTGCCATCTTAACAATTGCTGTTATGTATGAGTTCACTGTTCATCTACTTCACTAAGCCTTCTACTTCGCTAAGCATGCATGCTACCAGGAACTGATTTTGTTTTCTTGTGTCATGTCCAAAATACATACAACGTCTTGCCATCATTCTTTGCAAGAAACATTCTGGTTGTACTTCTTCCAAGACAGATGAGTTCCTTCTTTAGCTGTCCATGGTACATTGAATACCCCAATATCAGAAACACTCAGAAGCATAAATTATCTCTAGTCTTCCTTATGCATTCTAGGCAATAGAGCAGTTGAAAATATCATAACTTGGCAAATCATAGTACACAAATTGGCACATTTGTACTTTCACACTTCGAAAAGCCCCATTGCAGCAGATTTACTCAATGCATTGTGTTGATTTATCCCTTGACTACTCTTTCCAGGACCATTGACTGGATCCAAATGATGAAATCTTTGACAGTTTTTAATCTTTTCTCTTTTTATCATGAGGCTATCTACTGGTTCAGTTGTAAAGGTTTTGGTCTTCTTTAGATTGAATTGTAACTCATACAATTGTAACTGATGGCTGCATTCCCTGATCTTCATCAGCAAGGGCTTTAAGTCATCCTCCTCTATAGAAAACAAGATTGTGCTATGTGCATATCTTAGGTTGTTAGTAAGTTTTTCACTAATACAGATGCTGCATTTTTCTTCATATAATTCAGATAGTCTGATTACTTGCTCACAATACAGAATGCATATGTATGATGAGAATATATAATCCTGACAAACAACCTTATTGATTTAAATCATATAGTATATACTTGTTTTGCTTGAATTCCTGTCTCTTGATCCATGGGCAGATTCTACATGTGCACAAGAAGTTTTCTTGAATTTTCTTGAAGTTATTTCTTCAGTAACATTAGTTCTTAATGATATGTTACCTCCTGAAATGGTGGAAAGTTGACTACTTCTATTTGCTAATGTGACTGTGTATTCTTCCCATCATCTTTTGGTGCTTCCTGTATGTGTTAGTCTGGGTAGACTAGAGAAACAAATTCCGAGATATGCTCATGTGTTTAAGAGAGAGGTCTATATAAGAGAGCAATTGTATGTTGAGGAAACATCCTAGGCCAGTCCAAATCAAGTCCATAAATCCAATTTTACTCCGTATTTCAATGGTAGTCCATAAATTCCTCTTTACACTCATGCAGCCATGCAATGATGTAGAGTTCAGGAAGATCACAGCCCAGTGGGTAGAAAGTCTTGTGGATGAGTGATGGTAGAAGCATCTCATGCTGGCAGGGGTCTCCACGTGACTCCTCCAGCTCCAAAGCTCTGGCTTCCATCAGTCTGTTTCCATGGAGCTTGTCAACAGCAATGTCTCCAGGGAGTGTGTATGTATGCATATCTAGCCTTCAGTGAGCTATTTATTTCCATTTATTTCCTTCCAAATGAGGTCATCAAACTGTACCCTGATTGACAGGTGAGACTCCATCCCTCCACAAGGTGACATCAGATTACGTAATGACAGCATTCAATACTCTTCCCATTGTATCTTTATGTTGAAACGAGGGCTGGGATTTTTCTTGAGTATTTTCATCTTATATGTAGAGCATGTTCTTCCTTTGTTTTTTTCTAACTCTAGTCTTTGTACATTCCATCATAATATTTTACTTTGTCTTCTGGAGTCACCCTTTGAAATGTTCAGTTCAGCTCTTTGACTGCATCATGTTTTCCATTTGCTTTAATTTCTTTAGAGTAGCCCTAAGGGGATAGTTGTACTTGGACTGCTAACCACCAGGTGAACAGTTTGAAACACCAGCTTCAGAGTAAGACAGGGCTCTCTACTCCATTCAACAGGTAGGGCCTCGGCTTATTTTTGTGATATTGAGCTTCTCTCTTTTGCTCCCTCAGATGTATCCAATTTGATTTATGAGAAGTCCACGAGTATATCCACAATTTGTTGTTGACAAAAAGTGTATCTGCATTGAAGTGTGTGCTCTTGCAAAATGATAACACATGATTTCCAGCTTTGTTTCTATCTCCAAAGCTGTAGTTTTCAATTACCATTCCTTTCTGTGTCCAACTTTTGCATTGGAATTGACAATATATATTCAATGCAAATTGATTGCATGTTGATCAATTTCTGACTGAAGATATTGGTAGAATTCTTCAGTTTCTTCATCATTACCTTTAGTGGTTGGTGCATCAATTTGAATAATAATTGTATTAAATGAATTTCATTTAATGTATATGGATATTATCCTATCAGAGAGAGCATTGTACTTCAAGATAGACCTTGACATGTATTTGACTATGAATTTGAATTTTATTCCTCTTAAATTTTTCATTATAACCATAGTATACCATATGATTATCGGATTCTACATGATCAATATCAGTTCACTTCTACTCACTAATGCATATGATATAGCTCTTCGTGGCTTCTATTTTATTTTTGAGGATTTTCCATTTTATTATTTATATTGTTCATTCGAACTTCAGATTACTCACAGATGTTTGAAGCTGTTTTTTCACCTCCAAATTAAGTCAACAAAGGCTTTCATTTATCCACTTATATGTCTGCTCACAGTAGGTCTGATGTTGAAGTTGCTTCCACTATGTTAGGTAACATTAGGGGGGTTAGTATGACACAAATGCCCAAACACTGAGACTTCTGACTCAGTCAAGTTGACAGAACACCAAACTATGCCATTGTGCACAGTCAAACTCTCATTGTTGCTCTTGGGGACTTGGTTTACTTTTCTTCAGCTTCCATCTGAATTTATACACAAGCAACTTACTTTAACTACTGATATTGAGCTTCTCCCTTGTCTCTTCTTTCAGATGCATCCAATTTGGTTTTGGCATATTCCATCTTGAGATGTTCTAGATATGGTTACTATTTACACTGTTGGAAAAATGCATTGACTATGAAGTCATTTGCCAAATATTTTAATTTTCTTCAATTATGATGCAGAAGATGTAAAGAGAGTTAATGAGCTTTTTTTTGGTTCTGCGTGTGTTAGGCATAAGTGTGACTTTATCACTACCATTATACATAGCTAGTATGCATGCTTTAAAGAGATAGGTGCAGGTACCAGGTTGACAAAGTGTGGGCAGTGATAGTTAAGATGTGTGTCAAATATAATTGGACCTGATTCTCAGGAGCTTGGCAGTTTTTAAGCTATTAGTGTCCACATGCAAAACAATGTAATCATTTCCACATTAAGATCTGCTCTGAGCAAACATGCACACACACACACACACACACACAGAGAGAGAGAGAGAGAGAGAGAGAGAGAGAGAGAGAGAGATGCATTAACTGCACTTGCTTCGTTATTCTAGGGAATCTCACCTACAAGACAGATGATAATACTTGTTAATTCTGTGAGCTGAACTTCCAGAATTTGATCCCAAGTCACCTTTAAACATGGTTCTCTCTTTGTATAAGTGACAATAGCAGCAATCAAAGTTGCACTTAGAAGAACCACATGAAATCCACAGTAAAATGTGAAGAGCTATCCATGCAAGGGAACGGGGATTATGCATTGTGTATATCTGAACCGATTCATGAGAGTTCATAGAACTGGAAAGCCCATAGTGACTCAGTAGCTACCATGCCTTTGTCTGGAGAACATGGGGCTCCCTACAGATTAGGTGTGTCAGTTCAGGCAGACTAGAGGAACAAATTTCATAGACATGCATATAGGTATAAGGAAAAGTTTTATATACAAGAGGAAAAGGACATTGAGCCCAGTCCAGTTCAAAGTTCAAAGTCTGATATTAACTCATATGCCCGAAACCAGTCTATTAAGTCTCCTTCCGACTCATGAAGTCACAGGTCAGTGGATGCAGGATCCTGGCGCCAGCAGGGGTCTCCACATGGATCCTCGCTTCCAGGGCTCAGGGTCCATCAATAGCAGAAGTAACTCCTCAATGGCAGAGGTCTCCATGTGGCCGCCCCAGCTTCAGAGGTCTGGCTCCATCAGGGCAAAGCCGTGTGGTCTCTCCGCCAGTTCCTCCAGCTTCTCAGACGCTGCCATCTTGTCTTTTCTGTGACTCATCGCCTCTGAAACTAACTCTCAACAACTGGGGAAGATAGCTTCTCATCTTCATGAGGGAAATATTGCGAAATTTCCCAGAAGTCTCAGGGGAAAGCCATGCCCACATAGAGGCCTCATTGGCTACTCAATGGCTATCTCCAGATTAACAGGCTAGACTCCACCCCCACATTTCAATCATAAAATTAACATAAGCAACTGACTGTTACATTAGGCAACTTCTAAATCCTGATTCTGACACCAGAAATATAAAAGAAGAAACCATGAGCCTTATAAACCTTGAGAGGAATTTTAGTGAGGAGTCACAAGGTTCAAGTTTGTCAGTGTTAAATAAAAATATAAGATATTCTCCTATTAATAAGGTTGAGTGCATACACATAGAGAACCAAGGGAAGGTAAGGATTAATTGCGGATTGACTACTGAAACCCTATGAAATATAAGAGTGGATATTACTTCATTTCAAAGCCCTGAATTGGCCCTCAGTGAGCGGTGCTAGTGGGACTAGTGGTCACACTGATGTAGTGAGGACCACATCCAAGCCCCAACAGAGAGGAAACAATTATTTACATGATGATGCACTTTTCTTGGAGGGAAAAAAAAGTTTATATCTTTAACTTTTGCTTCCAAAAATGCATGTTGGCCTGTTCTTCTTAAGTCTGACCTGAATGCCTCCAGCTCAGAATTTTTCCGTTTTTATGCCTAAACCAGTGAATATTGTGGAGATATACATAAACATCAATTTTACAGAAAATGTGCTAGGAGAATGAAAAGAACAATTACAAATCTAAAATTCAAGTTCGAAAAAAACAGGCACTAGTACAGATATAATGAGCATTCAGATCTAAGTTAGAAATGTTTTTAGACTGTGAAAGAAGCTCTAACTGCATGATTGGCAGCCATGCATCAAAGCAGATACTATACAGAGTGTCTAGTCTGCCATCTGAAATACAGACTCCATGGATTGTGAAGAAGTTAAAGGCTAACTTTTTATCTTTAGTGCTACAGAATTCAGATCAACAGATCTGTCACTTCAAAGATAATTCCTAACTCAGTCACACCTACAAACAACCTTTTTAAAAAATCTAGTACTGTTACACGCACATATAATACTTAAAACATATTAATTTTAAAAGAAAGATTGCATGATCAAATTTCAAAATAAACCACAAAAATGGTTGGGAGAATATGTGGAAATGAAATGTCAAACATCTATGACTAGCCAGTGAAGTAGGTGAAGATACATTGAGAATTTTTTTCCCTTTCCTACAGCATTGAAGGCACTACGGACTGTTGAAAGGACAAAGCAATTTGTCTTTTAGGAAGTACAGTCAGAGCACTTAGAGTCAAGGATAGGGAGACTCTGTCTCCCATATTTTGAATATGTTGTCAGGAAAGACTAATTCCTCAAGAACTTGATGTTTGGTGGAGGGGCGGTGTAAAAGAGGAAGTTGTTCAAGGAGGAGAGGGATTGACCCAGTGTCTGTAGCAAAGTGCTCAAACATGGGGACAAGGACGATGAGGGCACAGGACAGGGCCGCCTGTCATTCTGTAGTGCGTAAGGACACCACGTGGTGAAGCTGACTCAAAGGCACCTAACAACAAACACAAAGCTTGGAAAGAAGCTATTGTCTTCAATTTTAAAAGGTCATGATGTTTCTATGTCACATATATTTAATTGTGAAACATTTACAAGCTTAAGATATTGAATAATCAAAATGAATATGACGATATATCTGAATTATAAGACTGCATGTTTAATCGTGTTTTAATTAAAAATCTAATTGTAAACATAGCATGATTTGGATTTCTAAGAAAATCTTATAGCTGACACAATAGCTCTTTAAAAAGTTTGAGAATGATGATGGCAACAAATGCACAATTGTGGTCTGCATACAATGGATGAGTATATTAAATGTGATAAGCCTTGTATGAGCTCCTAATAAAATGATTTAAAACAATTAAAAGGCAATCATAATAACAGTTCTTAAATGCCACAAATACATGCTGGGAAACAATATAACAATGGTTAATTTTATGCATCAAGTTGTCTAGAATATGATGTCCAGTTTTTTGGTCAAACATTCACCTATTGGTTACAGTTTTACATAATTAATTCAACTGCCTTAAATAGTTTGCATCCCATACTATGGGTAAACCCAGGCAAAATTCAAAATGGAGTCAATATCTGCTCAGAGAAATTTTACAAAAATTTATGAGATTAAAAAGGTTTATGAGACAAAATATTTGTGGGAGAATTCTACCTTACAAATCCAGCTAGAGCTAGATCGAGGCATGTACACCAGAGCCAGAAACATTGGGAATTCAGGACAGATGATCCCTTCAGGCCCAGTGGTGAGAGTGGTGATACCAAGAGGGTGGAGGGAAGGTATACTTAAAAGGGGAAACCAATTGCAGGGATCTACATATAACCTCCTCCCTGGGGTATGGACAACAGGGCAAAGGGATGCATCGGACAGTGGACGGTATGACAAAATAATGAAAATTAGTGAATTATTAAGGTTTCATGGTGGAGGGGAGGCGGTGGGAGGGAAAATATGGGGAGCTGATACTGGGGGTCTAAGTAGAAGGAGAGTACTTTGAGAATGATGATGGCTACGAATGCACAAATGTGATCTGCATCAATCGATGTATGTATTGATTGAGATACGAGTTGTATGAGCCCTCAATAAAATGATTAAAAAATATTTGCGGGAGCAGGTAGTCTCCTCTTTCTCCCACAGAGCAGCTGGTGACTTTTAAAACAGGAAGCAAAGGTGAAGGTTTGGACAGAGCATAACAGAGTTAGTTCATGACAGCATCTTCATGTGACATTTCTCAGAACTTCGTGTTATCCTATGGAAGTTCCAGATTATCTTGTGCAACTGGGAATCTTTTTAAAAGCTTGATTGATCCATAGGGTGGGGGTGAAATTGTCGAGGATTGCTAGCATTGATGGCTGGTTTTTATTATTTTTCCTCCCATTTTAAATGCCCCATGTAAAACGGGAAACTAACTTTGGTAACAATTTGAACCACCACGCTTCTAGTTAGCAAACCAATGGCACGCCTCGCCACAGAGCTCCTCGTCATATAGGTGGGACTCAATCAGTTAGGTGAAAGTTTTAAGCACAGAAGAGAATGGCCCCAGAGTGTGTTCCACCTCTAGTTTATAATATACATCCTGAGAGAACTCCACCCCGCCCCTTTATTCTTCTTGTGCCCTGATCTAAGAATTTGTGGACACATGCCTTCAGGAGTGTTCAGCTGCTGCTGGCCTTAGCCCTTTAGATTTTAAACGTGTCAGTCCAAGTAGCTTATTAGAAGTCAATCTCGCCCCCCTGTCTGTGCTTGGTCCTTCCCCTCTCCTCCTTCCCCCTCACTCTGTTACCCTCGAGAACCCAAAGGCAATGACTGACTGATACATACTAAATAATTACTTTTAAGATTCTACGTTGAATTTGTTAGTGTATTCTCAATATTTATTGTCACACACATGCAGCATTTATGGAATGCCTGTTTTATAAAGCTTAAACACAACAGGATTGTGGGTTTTACTCTTAAAAAAAAAAACTCATTTCCATGCCAGTTAGATCTGACTTTGCATTGCTAAGCAGCTTGCTTAAATCAAAGTGCCACATGGGGAGGTGAATTTAATGCAGAGTAATACTATTATTTTAAATACCCCAATGCTCTATGTAATTAAGAAAAGAATTGTTCTTATTAACTAACCACTAACACAGAAGCCTGTTTCACACATATGTCTCAGGGAGTGGTATGGGACTGGCTCACATATTTGGCTGCAAATCCAGCTATAATGAATGAGACAAAAAACACCAATCCATGAAGGGAGGACTCTAAAACAAGATAGGTGCAATTTATAAATATGAAGTTAAATTTTATGAGTTATAGGCATAAAGTATTTGTGTATTGGAAAACTCACATAGCCTATTTTAAAAAGAAAATGATGCTAGATATTAGCAGTTTCTTCAGACAAAAGAATTCCATAGAAAATTCAGGTTTCAGACATCAGTGCTTAATCAATGAGGAGTCAGTATTTCGAAGCCAACAGTAAAAGGATACAGAAGGTTACACCTTAGAGAAACTATATTTTTAAATAGCATTAAAAATGTGTCATTTTTTTTCCAATTTTATTCCAACTGGGAGGGAGAGAAACCATGACAGAATGTTGTTTTTTGTTTTTTTTTGACAGAATATTTTAGGGACACATTTTTTTTTCATTTTTAGACTTCTTTTCTTTCTTTTTTAATCATTTAATTGGGGGGAGGGGCTGTTATAAATCTTATAAAAATCCATCATTCAATTTTGTTAAGCTCAGTTGTACATGTGTTGCCATCAACATTTCCAAAACATTTTCTTTCTATTTGAGTCCCCGATATCAACTGCTTTGTTTACCCTTCCCTCCCCCACCTCCACCTTTATGAATCCTTGATCGATTATATTTCATTCTTTGTTATTTTGTGTCTTACACTGTCCATTGTCTCCCTTCACCCACATTTCTGCTATTCATCACTCTGGGGGTAGGCTATATATCCAACCTTGTGATAGGTTCCCCCTTTCTCCCACTGCCCATCGACACCCCCGTTCCCAGCCCCTACCCTCATGATATCACTACTCCCACTATTGTTCCAACGGGTTTTATCTGTCCTGAATTTCATGTGTCAAAAGCCTCATGTACTCCAGTCTAGTTGGATTTGGAAGGTACAACTGGGTCATGGTAGTGAGGAAGGAAAAAACATTAAGGAACTAGAGGAATTCTGTGTATTTCTTTGGTGTTATACTCCACCCTCATTAAACTGTCTCTGCTTTGTAACCCTGGTATGGGGGGGTGTCCAATTGTCTACAGATGGATTGTGGATCTCCACTCCAAATCCCCTCTTTCACATCAATACAATTGTTTATTTTGGATGCTTTCATACCTGATATCTGAACCCGTGGATACCTCATGTTCACACAGGCTGCAGTGCTTCTTCCATGTGGGCTTGTTTGCTTCCCTACTAGATGGCCATTTGCTTAACTTCAAGCCTTTAAGACCCCAGACACTATGTCTTTTGCTAGCCAGCACAACCTACTTTCTTCAACATATTTGCTTATGAACCCATTTTGTCTTCAGCAATTGTGTTGGGAAGGTATCAGAAAGTGCCAGGTTAATAGAATAGGGTATTCTTGTTTTTAGGAAGGACTTTAGTAGAGCTACAAGTTCAATTGCTCTATTAATACTTAACTTATAAATATATGTACATTGGCCTCTAAACCTTTCGTTATAAATTAATATATTTAAGTATATACAGGTTTATAGCTATACCTCCATAAATAACTTTAGCCTCCAACTTTTTCCCTCTACTTCCTTTTTCCTTCCTTCTGTTTTACTGTTATGCACATGCTCCATTGGATTCCTCCAATGATTCCTCTTGGATACGTTTCACTTGATCAAACCCCATCAGGCATTATAGCCCCCTCCCTGCAATTAATTTTAGATCTCTCATTGTTCCCTTATCCATGTTTTCATTAACTCCCACAATCCCTCCCCATCCCCTCCTCTCCCATGTCCCCTGGGACTGCAGGTCCCATTTGTCTTGCCTAAGGATTGTTTGTCCTGCCTATTTTTAATAGATATAGAGCTAGAGTGATTTTGTTTCTTGGTTTGTTTGGTTGTGTCCTCTCTTTTGATTTAATATCAAAGGAAATGAGTTGCTACGTTTACTTGCAGCTAAGTTTACACAATAACTATTTAGTTTGTGTGACTGACTTAGGACTTGATTATCATTTCTTTTCTTTGTTTTTTCTACTTGGCATATAACTTTGGATCAAAAATTCTAAGCAGCACTCATACTTATTTTTCTCATGGCAACAATTATCTTTAAATGCAATTTTGGCAATGTCAAATTCCTTAAGACATAGCGATGATATATTGTAGAATAGTTTTTTTAATAAATGATCAATATATCACAGTGAAACCTGCAAACTCATTATCTGTGTAAAATATAAAGCAACTAGAGAAAAGGCAAATATTTCTTATTAAATCAAAAATAAAGGAAAAGAAGTAACTACATGCTGTCAAAGCCAGGCTCAATCAAAGATTCTATTAATTAAGAAAATCAGATTGAGGGACTTAATGAAAGTGTCTACATTTTAGTGAAAATATAAGCATTGCCAGCATGTCTTAGGTTTAATAAATTTGAAAAATTTATAATAAAAATGTGTGTATGAAATAAAAAACTAAACTGCAAAATTCCATGGCTTCCAAACTTTAGAGTGCATCAAACTGACCTAGAGAAATTTGTAAATCATAGCTTGCTGGTCCCCTCCTCAAGCTTCTATCAGTAAGTGTGGGGTGGTACTTGAGCATTTACACATCTGACAATGTTCAATGTGATATTGATGCTTATGGTCCAGCTTACACACTATGAAAAACCCTAGTATTAATTACAATTTATATCTGCAAGTGTTCACATAGTCATAATAACATATACAAAGACAATTTCTCTGAGCTACAACTGTTTGGAAATAGGTAGTGTATCACTAAGCATACATTGTGAAAAATTGTTAAAGGAAATGGAAGAATGGGAAAATATTGGTTGTCTATAAGAGAAGATAAAACATGCCATTCCCCAAAGTGAAAATTTAAAAGCTAACCATGTTATGTAAAGACTTTAAAGCAAATACATTTGCTGAATGGGATTTCCATAATTTCCTATCATGGAGATTACCATAATTTCCTATCAAAGACAGTAAAAAGTGACTGATATTTTTCATAACAAGTCTCATTTACTGTACTACATATGTGAATATCTAAAACTAAGTCACAAACTATTGCTACTCATGACATAGTTCATGCATTCATGGGCTTACTCCAAACAGCACAAGTTTAAGCATGTCTCTATGATTAGAGGATACTTATAGACAAGTTCTCTCAATGCTATCTTACATGGCTCCCAGGATGGACAGAGTCCCACTGAAATGTTTCAGAAAGCTGAAGAAGTATTGGAAGCCCTCTCTCAACTCTACCAGGAAATTTGGAAAACAGCTCTTTGGTCAACTGAATGGAAGAGGTCCATATTTGTGCCCATTCCAAAGAAAAGAATGGGGATTCTGGAACACTTCATTGTGTTCATTCAGAAGTTGCACATGGATCAAGAGGCAGGTGTGAGAACAAAACAAGGGAACATTGTGTGGTTTTAAGCCAGGAAAGGTGTGTTTCAGGGTTGTAGCCTCTTATCGGACTTGTTTAATTTATATGCTGAGCAAATCAGTAAAGAAGCTGGATTATAGTAATAAGAAAGCCACATTAGGATTGGAGCATGGCTTATTAATGAACTGCAATATGCAGAGGAAACAACTTTGCTTGCCAGAAGTAAGGAGAAATCAAAGTACTTGTTGATGAAGATCTAGGATTTTACTCTTCAAGATGGATTACAATGCAAAGTAAAGAAGACCCATATCCTCACAACTCTACTGATAGTTAACATTATGATAAGTGGATCAATAATCAATGTTCAGGGAGGCAGCAGTCTAGATCTCTACTGCATTAGGTAAATCACACCCTCATGGCTAAACCCACTCCAAGAAGGTCTCTGCATAGTCATCACATCTCCTCGGATCGGAGGGGCCCATCTGTCAGCAGTGTTTCTGATAATGTGATGCTTCCTTTGTTGAGGCTTTCAGTATTTGAAAATGCTTTGAAAGTATATGTAAGGTTTTCAGCACTTTTTTCTTCTTCAGAAGTGGGCAGCTGATTCTTTCTTTGCCATCTATTCCTAGTGCAGAATTTTCTCTGAATCCTGCTCGCTCTTGGTGATTCTGCTGGCATTTGAAACACCAAGTGACATAACTTCTAACTTCATTGCAACATAGAAGCCACCACAGTATGAGACAGTGATAGATAAGCTCTGGAGGGAGGGTAAAGATAGATGGAAATATCACCTTCACAAGGAATGTTTAGATGTCAAGAATCAAGAGCTCCACCTTGATTTTATTTGCTTACTAAATTTTTCTATAATTTTGCAGCAGTGGAATTTTTCCTTACTGTCATATACATTGGGTACAAGTAATACATAATTAAATGAAACTACAAGACTAATCAAGGCAACAATAAAAAAATCACTGGATTAAGATCAATGAAACTTAAACATGTTCATTTGTATTCCCATTTATGAAGAGTTTAAAAGCATAAAATTAAGAAGAGAGGAGTGTCTTTCAGTTAAATTTAATTCCTCTGAGTTTTGAGTATCTTTGTCCCAATAAATGGAGGGCGTAGTGGGTTATGGGCAGTGCTGTTAACCGCTAGTCTGCAGTGCAAAACCAACAGCCAAGCATTGGAAACCCATAGAGAAAGAGTTCTCAAACTGTGGGTCGCTACCCCCTTGGGGATCAAATGATCCTTTCACAGGGGTCACTCGATTCATAACAGTAGCAAAATTACAGTTATAAAGTAGCAGCGACAAAAACTTTATAATTGGGGGGGTCACCACAGCATGAGAAGCTGTATTAAAGAGGCACGGCCTGAGGAAGCTTGAAAACCACCGCCCTTGAGGCAGTTCCACTCTGTCCTACAAGAAACCAATAGGAATTGACTGGATGACAGTGAGTTTGGGTTATGTAACAGGAGCCCCGGTCACGTTGTAGGTTGTGAATTCAGCAGTTAAGGTAGAGGTCGGCAATTCCATCTCACCAAGTGCTGCTCCAGTGAAAGATAAGCCTTTCTCGTCTCTTAAAGTAACCCACAGAGGTAGTCTTACGCCATCCTATATACTCATCACACGCCATCAGTCAAACTCAGAGTGATGACTTTGGTTTGGTCTATGACTTTAGAGTACATTTTAAGCACATTTCTATCCTTAAAGTACATTCATTTTGTCTCCAGAAATAAATTATATCCACGTATACTTGTGCCCCAATCGCACAGTGGTTAGACACGCATCTGCTAAGTGAGCCGCTGGTGGTTTGAGTGCGCCAGTTGTTCTTGGAGTGAAAAGCGCTTGCAATCTGTTCCAGGAACTTTGAACTGCCGCGCAGTCATTGTGCCCATTTCAATTCATAGTTCAGGAAGCCCTTCAGCGTCGTGTTTGTGATACGCTGCCCTTTGGGGTCACCAGGAAGCAGCACCCAGTAAACTGCACACAAAAAACTTATCTATCTATCGTAAACAAGCAAAAACGCAGCCAGGAGTTGGATTGATATCAACACACAAATGGGCCCACTAAGATAGATTAGAACTAACTGCCTTTCAGAGGTGGTGAGCCCTCCTGGAGCAGGACGCCATATTGCATGCCCAGGGAGCAGCGGGTGGGGTGGGGGGTTGAACTACTGGCCTTTCTCTGTTTAGTTTGTGCCAAAATACTTGCATATCTATATAATCATCATTAAATCTGCATAAAGTTATAGAAATATTATCCCATTTGCTTTTTATTTCAATGTAGTAAGTTCTACTAATTTAAAATAGTGAGCGATAAAGTTGTATATCACTATGAATTAAAGTGTTAATTAAGAGAAAAATCAGGCCAGCCAACCTTTTTTCTTCAATTTCCTTAAAATCTCAGAGTGCAGTTTTACTCTCAAAGAAAATTTTCACCTATCAAGTAATGAAAGTCTTAATTATGTGTAAGAAACACAATATTTAGAAATTTTAATGTCCACTCCTGCAAGTTGCTCTGAAAGTATGCTATAGTCATTGAATTGTGTATTTCATTGGATTCAATTCATTGGATTCAATTCATTGAATTGTGTATATTTTAATTGTACATTTTTAATTTGTACTTATTTAATTTAAAAGTGACATATTAGAGATGATCGAATGTTTCTGAGAACGGTGAGTGAGAACACAATGAAATACAATGAAATCAATGGAAATATGTAACAAGTCTGAACTCAGTAAGACCTTTTTAAAGTTCCTGATTCATCAAACATACTTTACCTGCTATTCTGATAATACAAAAATTATATGCATGTGAACAAAATATCTATATTTTATTTTAGTCATATTCCGTATTTACTGACTCAGTCCATGATCCATACTATATGCCTTCTTGACAGTTCCATTTAAATATTTTAAAGACATAACAATTACAGCATGGAACAAAACAAATTCTTCTTCTTATGCAAATATGCTCCTTTTGTATATTCTGTGCTATTTAAAATTACAAAACTTTTGATGCCTCTTCCACTTGAAACTGGTTGTAGGCTTATTACCGTCCTTATCTTTGATGCCCATCCTAAAGTTCCAGCCTTACCTCCCTTACTCTGCTGTCTTAGTTTTACTGTACCAATAAGGTTGCATTCTCTTTCTTCAACATGCAGTGTTTTCTCTTGTGTCTAGGCCACCAGCGCCTTCCCTTATGGTTCAACCCCTTTGTGATAGTCAATGAAATGAGGGCATTTGACTACATCGTGGTCCTCAGTGGTATAGCAAATATCATATATTATACTCCATTTTATAATCCGATGTGAGCAGCCCATCAATTGGAGAGAGAGTTTCCTTGGCGATGTGGCTCGCATCCCAGGTGGAAATGAATGTACTGACAAGAATCTCTCTTCACCCTGTTCTTCTCGCCTGTGAAAGCCACTTTCAGAGGCAGTCCCGCCACCCCGAAGACAGGAGGCTGCCAGCTGAGCTCTGGGTGGGGTCATGCAGCCCTCACAATTGTGTGAGCCACTTCCTTGAAATAATTCTCTCTTTTTATAATTATACTTCTCTAATTTTGCTCCGCTAGAGAATCCAACCTAAAATAATTTAAATTCTTCTAAATAATTACGAATCTGCTCTCAGTATTCAGCTTAAACACCATTTCCTCAGCAATTCTACAAAATATTTATTTCTTCATTTTGCACTCTTTGCTAGTCAGGATTAGGATCAAGTTCTCCAGAAAAACACAATCAATACCAGGAACTTGGTACTAGATAAATGAGAAATCTTTAGGTCAAACTGGTAGACTGAAAATTTACGCAGGATTTTGGGCTGCAATCTTCAAGCAGAACTGTTTCTTCTTTTTCAAAAAATATCTCTTTTTGCGTTAAGACCTTTTAATAATTGAATAAAGCTGGGTCCATCCAATTTATGAAATGGAATCCTTCTAATTAAAACCAACTGATTGTAAATATTAGACATATCTATAAATACCTTCACATTAATATCTGACTTAGTTTTTATTAGTTAATTTTTGAAGGCCCAACAGTTTTGTTGTTTTGCCTGTTTGTTTCTTCAGATATGGGTTGGGTTTTTGTTATTGATTTTAGACAAACATAAGGGAAACACAGAAAAATGACCTCAAGAGACGAGCATACTAGCTGCACTCTACAGAGTGCAAACCTCTCTATGTTAATTTCAATGGTACAAACAGTGGGCTTTGATATTGTTCTAGGATACACAAAGGAGAAAACTTCTAATTATTTTACTCCATTTCTAACCATACCAACAAGAATTAAAATTGTTCATTTTTAATGGCAATTTCTCCATACCAAAAGGTAATCATGAGTCTGAAAAGAAGAAACTTCAGTTTTTCTTGCTTCAAAATGTTTTATCAAATCCTGTCTTTCTGACAGGCTTTTAAAACATGTAGACAATAAGTAAGAAATATTCTAATGTATGAAACATACCAAATGTCAGTAATAAGAAAGATACCTTCCTTTGGGGAAATGGTTGTGTGTTTTGTTTTTAATCCAGTAAGCATATGCAAGAAAATTGCCTTTTTATTCTGTCTTTTTTAAAAATCCATTTTTCTAAAATATCATTCCACAAAATTGTAAGTGAATGACTAGGACATCAGGAAGAAGGAGTGGAAAGGTGCACACAGAATGGAGTACAGTGTACAAATGAAAGCAGTTTTTAACGGACTAGGGAAGGGTCAAAATCCAAGACACCTAAGGTTGGTTGAATAAATGAACTCTTCTACAGGAACTGTGGTCTATATTGCTGTGTGCCGAACAGAGAAGCAGGCGGTCATTGCCTTGGAGCAATGCCTATTCCCACTCTGAACCCGGGTTTCTGCACATGTCTGTGGGAAAGAGGGCCTCGGATTCCAACCCATCTCGAGGGTCTCCTGGTCTCCACAGGCGGTTGTCCAAATGGTCTCCTTCCCGGGCAGCTCACGTCTTCTCTTCTGCATTCAGATGGATTTCATCTCAGAACATCATTGATCTGTTGCTAAGAACCTTGTGAACTGGTTTAGAGTCATCAAACACAACAAAACCAGAATTAGGTAATTTCCCGCCGCTATTAATGAGCTGCTTGACCACCCTGCCATAATTTTGAAAGAAATTCTTCAGCTCTGATTGTCCACCTGCTGATGAAGAGTTGGTGACCATCAGGGTGTCTCACCATTTTTCGAGGTTCAGCATCACCCTACTCACCAGGCTTATGAATTGGTCATGAGACCCTCTGAGGAGGAATATTCATTCATTGCTCTCTAACTCTCTGATCCCTCGGAGGCCTCTGTGGTGCAATCTGAGATTCAGGCTTAGACTCAGGATGGGACTATGAAGCTGGAACTTTGACCACCTGAGGTGAAATCCCAGTAACCAGAATGGCTCCACTGGATGGAAGGTTCTTACTGGTCACAGATGCCCAAGACAATGTCCTCAAATTTTCCTGCACTATCTGAGCCCCATCCGCAGGAGCCAGGGAAGAATTCTTCTGAGCATCTTCAGAAGCAGCAGCAGCAGCAGCAACTTCTTCAAAGGCAGGATCAGGTTTTTCCTGCTGGATTTCAGGTATGGTTCTTGCTCTGGTTCTGATTCAGAATCAGGCTCTGGTTCAGGAACCACTTCCTCTAAATGTTCTTCTAAGTCACTGCTGACCGACTGATCATAAAATGTTCAGTTCTCTAAATGTTCTTCTAAGTCATTGCTGACTGACTGATCATAAAATGCTCCAGCATCATCAGGTACCATCTCTGGTGTCTGGTGTCATTTTTTAGGCCCCTCTCCATTGTCAGATTCCTCTTGAGACTCGATGACAAAGCCACCAAAAACTTCATCTTGATATCTGAAGATACCATTGTGAACCTACAATTTATTTGCAACAGAGCCCTCAGGAGCAAGGACAAATGTCTGCATGAATCTCCTCAGAGCCGGTTGTCGTGAGCCAGCAGCCCCATTCTCTGCACCACCACACCATCAGTGAAAGTAGCATGAGCATCAACATGGCAATTCTTCATGTGGCAGTTAGTAAAGTTTTGAGACATAACTTTCCTATGGATTTCCTTTTGTCCACAGACAGCATCTGCTGGTTTTCCATTTGAATCCAAGCCTCCATGGATATAAGAAGAATTTTTTCCCCATAAAATCTGCGCTTTACGTCTGGAGCCTGGTTCAACAAGGCACAATACTGTCTCACAAATCCCTGCCCAACCAGCCGGGGACTAGGCTTCTCCATAACCATTGTTTTGGTCAATTCAACCTGCGCAGCTGAGCGGGAGAGAGACGAGCTTTGTTCCACAGCAGGGCCGATGGCAGAAAACCCTAAAGCAACTGCATCCCCACCTGGCTTAGTTTCTTTTATTAAATAGTTTGGAACTACAGTTGAAGCCTTTGTGACACAATGGTTCTGTGCTGAACTGTTAATCTTAAACGTGACACCTGGAACCCACTGATATTTCTCCCACAATAAAAGACCCAGAAATCTGCTCCTATAACAATTACAACCTAGAAAATCCAACAGGACAGTTCTACTCTGTCACACCGACTCTGTAAGACTCTGTAATACATTTCTCATTAAAAATATTCAATTCAAAGCTATCATTCAACATTACAGGCATATTAAGTCCTATTTTAAGGATGGACTTTATCTTAGTTTGAGAACACTATCCAGCACAATTATTCTGTTTCTCTTCTTTTGCTCTTTACTGTTGACCTAAAGTTTCTCTCCGAATTCTTCACATACTATTCATTTTCAAAGAACCCTTGCAAAATAGGATCCTCTTGAATTGTAAACCGATTTTAATGTCCTTCTACTGGTTCTAGAGGCACTTGTTAATGACAATAATAGACACATAAAAATAGACAGTGGGATAAATGTGATGCCTTTTTTTCTCAAAATGACCATGATACAGTTTCCATTATACATTAATTAGAGGTAGCTTGCAATATAAATACTGTCAAATAATGTACAACAAGATGTTCTTAAAATATAAATTTTTGAGTTATTCCCTTAGATATACATTATGTAAAGGTCAGACTGTGAATACAAGAACTATGGAGTTCCTGTATATTTCATTGTACTTAGAAACACAGACATCAGCTTCAGTACTAATAAAATATCATAACACTGCAAACCTTTGTACAAAGTATTCTTAATTCATATCTTAAGAATGGCTCAGCCTTTCTAAGAAATGTCTGAGTAAAAAATTTAAAATAGAGCATATATTTTTATTTTACAATTTATCTAAAGACAGCTACTTATTAGCTAAGCTTTACAATACAACTTGTACCTTATCCAACTCACAAGCCAAGTGCTCAAGACTCTAGTGGTATAATTTAACCCCTACAATTATTGGGCAAGACAGTCTGAAATTAGGGTTCTCTTCATGAGGAACTTCTAAGCATGCAGTACTGTGGCCTGGAAGAGTGGGGCTGACACTGGATATACAATGCCCCAAATGGACTCTGTCTCAAAATGATTAAATTAATCCTTGGGGGAAAATGAGAGTAGTGGCACTTCAAGACTTAAGAAAATCATAGAGAGAATTGAACTCATAAAAATAATGAGGCTAGCTGTGTTTCAAAACATAATCATCTTCATATGTTGTTGCACATTGTTGGATGCCAGCAAGTCATTTCCATCTTTCAAGGACAGTGAATTATTTCATGTGGCTCTAACTGCCACCAAATAGGTCTGTTAGAAGGTGGAGAAAGAGACTGGTGGATTCACCTGTGAGAAAGGTGAGCAGAATCCATCATAATATCACCCCTTCTGTGTATAAAATGCGCCTCTGAGAAGCAGGGGTAAATAGGTCATAACGTACAACAGCAAGGAGTGAAGTGCATCCTCTAAACACAGAAGTTCAGTGAATCTTCTGGATGCAGAAGACACCTATAACCTCAGACAAACAGTTACAGAACCAGAAGCCAGACGATGGCAAACAGCGATGGAATTCCCACACCATGGAGCAAGAAAAGCTTGGTGCTTTTGTGCAGGAGTCTGGCTTGCCAGGGAGAGGTCTCTGGGCACTTCATTGGGGAAGATGGGCTTGCTGGCCCACAAAAGGGGATCTTTGTGCCTCTGTGTGGAGGCTTACTGGAGTGGGTGCCTCTGGGTTTACTGGGTTTGCTGGCATTGAACTTTGCTAACCTCCTTAACGAATCCTGTAATCATAAATTCTGTGAGTTCTGTGTGGCCATTGCCATGGATATTAAACCCCAGAGAAGTAACACATAGAACGTTACTTAAGACAACGTACGACTCATTGCAATACTATTTATAACAGGACAAAACATGGCCCAGTCTGTGCCCTTCTCACAGTTATTATACAGGAGCCTTTTGTTGTAGCCATTGTCAATCCATCTCAGTGAAAGTCTCCCTGTTTTTCACTGACTGCCTTTATCAAGCAGGCTGCCCTTTCTAGTCCATCAGGTAATGCTACCTAACCCCTAATTTTTAAGCAGTATGACTGTTCCTCATTTACAGGATTTTTTTAATCAGAAACAGAAATTGGAGGGTCATTTACAAGTATCAGTCATATGACGTGTGTTTTGAAAATAAGCTTTGTAGTTTACATATTCACATTACTTTATTAATGGCAAAATAATAAAATGTAATAACATGGCAATAATACTAGTCATTGATATTTATAGTTATATTTCCCAAGAGTTTAAAGTGATTTAAAAACACAATTTCTTTAATCCTTACATCATATTTCTCAAGCAACCTGTTATGAAAATTATTCTAGTTGGAAAAGATAATATCTGTATTTCCATTTTAGTAGATTACTTTAATATTGTAGAACTCAGGACCCAAGTAAATGTGCTGTTTATCATAACTAATAAGAGTGCCCCCTGGAAGTTGATGCCAGAATATTATCATTATTCAAATTTATATGATCATCCTATCCTAACTAGAGCCATTTGTAGTGATAGATAGATTAATAATACTTTCTTCTATATACTTGTGTTCTTCCTTATACTTTTCAAAGTAAAATGGAAATATTTTGTCTTACAGTCAAGAGATTAAAGAAAAACGATCATATACATTCTTTGGCTTGGTCTAAAATGACAGTCTTGTTCTTACTCCTGTCAAAGTCCAAAACAACAATTTCAAAGTAAGTTTCAATTATTGTAGGGGAAAAAAAACACAACATAACTGTTCATAAGACCACAGCAAAAAAACAGCAGAGGGGAAAAAGACAAAACAGTAACATTTAAGATATATTCATTAATTTTAAAATGATGGCTAAAAATAAGTAAGATAAATATTACTTAATTAAAGTTGGTATGAAACAAAATGTTAGAGCTTATAAAAAGAGTTAGAGCCTACCTGAAATTAAAAATAGAGAGATTTTATGGAGAGCAAAGAAATTTGCAAACTGGGAAACACAGATCCAAAGTGACTGGAACTAAGTGATCACAGGAGTATATACTTTATGGAGTTTTTATAAGAAAACTCAAAAAAGTCAGTTTAAAAAAGACAGGAATTGTTTGACATTTAGTTAATATTTACATAATTGATGAGGGAAGATGTGATTGACAAGAAAGTAATCATTGAATTGGGTACTTCTGGCCTTGGAAACAAACAACATTTTCTTTGAATAAATGCAGGGAGAACACATGAATGTAATTCCAAGATTTATCTTCAGCACTCATCTAGTGTGAGAATTGTTTGGTTATAGTTTTTTGGGCAGAGAATAAAATGCTAACCCATTCTAGGAGTGTTGAGATGTAATGCAGTTAAGTTCTGAATTGATTTTTTTTCCATAAGAAATAACAAAACATTGATTCTTGACCCAAGTTTTTACCCTAACCTTGCATTTTTATACAGAATATTACACAGAAATTTGAAAGTAAATAACTTCAGAGTTAAATAATGTAATTTAAATAAGAATTAAACAACATTAAAAAAAGTTAACTTACCTTGAGATGAATAAGTTGCTGAAACTGTGGGTATGCACATGGAGAGGAGAAATGGAGAGAGTCATTGTGTGGAAGGGGAGTCCCCTTCATTACAGTCAACTGGTAGTTGTTTCTCAGGAGATTTTTCCCCTTCTTTGCCTTTTTTCACCAGGACCTGAATGGCTTTTTCTAAAAATAAAAAAAAAAAAATGCTGTCTACAGTGGCCTGTTGTGGCATCTCCTTAACTGTTTTCTGAAAGCTTACTAAATTATCATCAATAATATCTATAACATGGTTAGCCAGTTCGGTAACATAATGATTCTTTTCAAACAACTCTTAGTACCCACGTTTTCTAGCTACAGTACAACAACAACAACAAAAGAAAAAACTAAAAAATGAGAGCAAAACACTTGGAGCACAGTTGCAAAAGATTGAAACAAATGCATACTAACAATGCCAACTAAAGCTGAGTGACCGGAACATGAACTGCTTTTGTTTACAAGAATCACGTGTACCGCATCAGATTCTGATGTTTTGTTCGAGTTCTTATGCAAAATTTTCTTGACATTTCATGTCAAAATCTGATTACATTGAGTACTGATGCAATTGAGTACCAGTGTTCTACTGTCCTCTTCAGGAAGCAATGCACTTGCACCAATAAAATCACATTATCCCCTAAAATTCTCTTCCAATTATCTTTCTCCCCTTTTTCCCTACCGGAATTACTACACTCTTAACACAAAAATTGCTTTTGATTTCAAAAGAAGTTTTGGTCTCAGCCTAAACTTTGGTCTCTGTCACTCTCTTGAGAAACTTAAGCTACGGGTGTTTTTTTCAAAATGGGATGAAATGTTTGCTAAGTCAAGTGTGGACTTGGTTGTGGTTAGGGGAAGCCTCCCAGGTCCTGACAGTGACCATGGACACCACCAAGGCAGCTCTGCGAGTTCCTCCCGCCTTACATTAGCAAGCATAAATTACCTTAGCACTGTCAAAGAGCAAACTAAAGCGTTGTTAACAATTAAAGTCATGCATTTACTGAAGGAACAGAACTATCCAGCATCAGGGAATTCTTTTTAAGGACTTGGCGAATTCTTGCCAACAAAGGACCTTTGAAACATAGACTTCAGAAAGTTACAAGAAGAACACTCTGATTGCTGACATTTTCCAAGGGGTGCTTTAACAGAGCCATAGCAATAGCAAGAATTCCTTAACCAATAGTGTGCTAAATTTAGAGTTTACATTATTAAGCAGCTTATTCTATAGAGACTTCATGGAGCCACCCAAAGGGATACTCTTCCTGGGAGAATGGTGTGAGAGGCAGTGGGTGCCTAGGCTTCTTGCGGTGCTTATGTGGTCTGTCTCCCAGGGCGCACTCTCATTTTCAGCTCCATGTGATAATTCACTGCAAGAACCACAGAATTCAGAAGGCCCAGGATGATGGGGCTTCTTAGGGAAGAGAAAAGGTTACCAACGAGGTGAGAAAGCCTCTCTTACCCTTGGCCTCTTGTCATAGGCCTTTGCAGCACTCTTTGGTTGTAGTTGTCCTTAGAAACTGAGGCGGTTGTGACCCTCGGTGACCCTGTGCACCAGCCAAGGAGACACTGCCCCATCCTGTGCCATCGTCTCCATTGTTTCTGTGCTTGAATCCATAGTGACAGCTCCTGCATCGATCCTGCTTGAGGAGGGTCATCCTCTTTTTCACTCCCCTGTGCCTTACCAAACACGATGTCCTTCTCCAGGAAAGACATGCTCTTAGCGTGCTTAAAGGTCGGTCAAGGCTGCTATCAAATGCCTGAAGGTCAAGCTATTCCACTCTAGCCTCGCTCCAGATGCATAAGAGCACACTGAGCTGCAGCCCCTGGAATTCAACAGGCCCAGCTTTTCCACTGAAATACCCAGAGGCCTTCCACTCCCTCAGCTTGCCTATGACCTGGAGACACTCAGCTTTACTAACCCAGTGGGCTGGAAAGTCCCGAGTTCTGTCAAATGCCCCAATTCCTGGATCTGCTGTTACAGCAACTCCACTATCCTTCTGTTGTCTAAGCTGCCTCCTGGATCAAGGAGCTGCAATACGGAGGGATCTCTGCATCTAAAAGATTGCCTCGCCTACTGGCTTGGCTCTTGCTGGCAATGCAATTCCCCCTCTTACTTCTGAGGTGACTGATCGGTTATCCAGCAGGATGGCAATTACAATTAACCTTGGTAAACATCACTCACAGTTGATTCATATGAGCCAATCAGTGTCATTTCTTCCCCCACACCTTAGAGCATCACGTGAACAAATGTAACCTTTTGTGGGAGTTTCCAAGGCTTTGGCTAGCCAATGTATCAGGCCGGTTGACTTCCAAAAGTCATCTCAGAGTAAGCAGTAGATGAGAGGAAGAAGAAGAAAATCTAGCCTACATCTTAGACAGAAACTTCTGCTGCCAGACACTTAGTTCTTTTGAGCTACTTCATTTGACTATATCTGTTGTTAATGTTTCAAAGGTTTGATGCTGGCCCTATATCGAATATTAGATTTTTTCATGTAAAAATATTAGAAATTCACCAAATAATATGAAGTGATGATATATGCTTGCGTGCATGTGTGTGTGAAGTAAAAGTCCTCCTTTAGTATATTTTATGTATATAAATATTTGTATATAAATTTATGTATATAAATATGTATATAAAAATAAAACATTTTATTTTTGTATATTTTATATCATAAAAGATTTTATATCATAAAATATCATAAGTGAAGCTTGAGAAAACATTTGGCAAACTTCTATTTTCATCAAGTTATAAAAATGCAAAATATGAGGCATTCACGAGAGTTCTTATCCCCATTCTTTTTTTTATAAAGTAATGCCATAGAACCTGCTTGAAATAAAAACAATACATGTTTAGTGAAGGGTGGAGATGTTCTGCAATAAAAACAGGTTCAATCGCACAAAATGAGGAAAACAATTTTTTTTTTACAGATAAAGCAGTAACTACAACTTAAAAATTATACATAGATATTCAAAGAAAAATATGAGTCCATGTCTAGTTACAACAGTGAGAAGTGGGTAATACATCTGCATCACTACTTTAGGTTACATATTGATTATTTTATTGCCATAGGGCAGTAACAGGATAGATTTTACAGGTAACATGTCATAAAAATTACTTTCCCTTTCATGTATGTTTCTGAGAGTCCGTACCAAAAAAAAAAATCAATAATGCTTTGTTCAAGAACCTTCAGTTTTACACTCTCATGCCTGACATCTGTTTGATAACCACAAGAAAACTTTGGAGATGGAGTGCGATGCCCTGCACCTGCCAGATCTTTAGGCAAATCTCTTTTAGGCCATTTGGCAAGGGCAGCATCAAGGTTAGGTGAGCCTTATGACAGGAAGAACGGCTACTAGAAGAGGAGACTTTTGTATTCAACATGGATTCTAGAATCTTGTCTAGACGTCAAAATGTAGTGAAGGCTTTGTTGTCAAACTACTTTATCTACATACACAGGGATCTCTGACACTAAGCTGCTTTATACTTTCTTACCAAAATAGTAAGCCCGGCCCCTATAGTGAATAGGAAGACTAAAACTCAGAGGAAACTGAAAAAAAATGCTGTATACTCATACATATAACAATACATGTTTGTTTTAGACCCTCTTTATCAGAGATGAATTAAGGACACTGTGGCAGTAAGATTTTATATCACCTTCAACCTTTCTGAAAGTGTAAGGTTGGAGTCCAACCTATCAATCAAGTCTCCTCCTGCTGTCCCCCTTGAGTTGTGTATTTTTCATAAAAGAAAGACTGGGAACTTCTCTCTATGCACCTTTTCTGCTTACTTGGATTTTGTGTCTGCATTCAAGGGTAGCCACCTCTGTGCTGCTGGCCATAGGACTCAGCTTGGGAGTTGTTGACACCCTGCTGGGTTCTCATTGACCTTGGATTAAGGATAATCTGTAGTCACAGACCTCTAATATCCATGCGTTCTGCTTCAGCTTTCTGTTTCATAGATCTACAGACATGTAAGTCTGAAGAAGGCATCGTCTAGCATTGGACCAATGTCTTTGAGTTGGGGTGGATTAGGATATCTCCTTGATATTAATTTTTTTATTAAACATAAGTGAATTTGTTTCTCTAGACAACATTGATTGTGTTTCTTTAGACAACCCAGACTAACACAAATGCTTACCACATTGGTGTGGTAAATTATAAATAAAGTAATTGATATATAAAATTCAGTAGAACAATGTGAGTGCTAGTGAGTTTATGACAATAATAGTGGATATACAAATGCTAATGGGAAAGTACTAGTACTCATATATCTGCCCTCATTGACACATGATCAAAGTTGGTCATGGAATCTGCAATAAATTACAAAGGTTAGTAGTTCATACAGTCTTTTCTGATGTGTGTGCTTATTATGTATAAAACTGTTCTTCAAAAGTATGGTGGGTTCAAACTTTAACTGTAGATTAAAAACATCATTTACTTAATCTTTTAAAAATTACCTCTTCAGTATATGAAAACTTAAATTCTAATCACTAGTCTTGTGAGTAGCCATGGTTTATAGTGGGAGCCTGAACTCTATTTTGAATCTCTATATAGATTCAGCCTTCACTGGATTTTTACTGACCCTTATGAAATGATCAGAGACCACTCCAGGGCAGTGAGATGTACTGAATGTTGACTCACTGGTAATGGCAAGGTGAGGTTGGACTGCTAACCACAAGACTAGTCAGTTCAATAGGAGAAGATGAGGGATGTCTGGTTTCAAACTGCTGACATTGTATTTAGTAGTTCAACACATAACCATTAAGACACTAGAATTCCTCAAGCTACTCTATAGCAATGTAAATTTTTCTTGTCCAAATATATAGGGATAACCGACCAACTATGTCCTGTTGACTTAAATATCAAAGGCAAAATCAACGCCCCCCCCCACCCCACCCCCCAAAAAAAAACACTTTCTGACTGCAGGTAGATGAAGAATCTAATAATGATCATACTTGATAATGTTGTTGATTATGCACTGGTTTGCAAACCACAAGGTTAGTAGTTTGAATCCACCAGTAACTTGTGGGGGGAAAATGAGACTGTCGACACCCATAAAGATTTACCGACCCAGAAACCCGAGGAATAATTTTATTCTGCCTGATAGGGTTCCTATGAATTGGAAGCAAGTCAAAAAAAAAAAACCAGCAGCAGCAGTTCATAAATAAACATCTATCAGTTGATATGAATGAAGATGAGAGCCTAGTTCAGTCAATTATGTCAAATTAGTCAATGGTGGTTGTTCTGAAAGACATTTCAAATAATTTGTGAAATAAATACTGTTATTTTTAATTCCTTTTATCCATCACATTTTTAAAAACACTTCATCTTTTCCTTCCTCTATATAAGTGCCACGATACTTTTGGTAAGGTTTTCAACATTTCAGGATATTACAAGCATAATGGTTGTTGAAAAGCCAGTAGAATAAAGCAGTGTGAAATGGCATTCTTCCATTCATTGATTGGACATGTTCCACTGGTGTTGGTGGCCGTGACAATAGGTTGTTAGAGAAGTTTTGTGAGTTGTTAGGGGGTTGCTACCTGCTAGGCTGGCTGCTTAAAGTCATCAAACCCTCTGAAGGACAATGATGAAAGTGCCTTCTTCCATAAATATTTAATCTCTAGAATCCTAAGGAATAGTTCTAGCCTCCCCTATAGGGTCATTATATGTTAAGGCCAACTTGACATGAGGGTTTTTTTTTTTTGGTGGTGAGAATGAAGGTAGACAATGTAGGCAGTATGTTAACAAACAAACAATATAGTGCTGGAGCAGAACAGATACAAGGTAACATGAGACTCAAACAGAACTTTGAGAAAACTTTCAGTAATGAGTTCATAATAGAAAACACTGTATGCTCAAGGATTTTTTTACTGCTGCAGCCAAAGTAAAGGGGATCTACTGAGTGTATTATCACTTTGGATACATGCAGTATTGACATCTTTGTTAGTGAGAGGTGTTCCTGTCTATGACTTCATAGAAAGCAGGCTAATATGTGGTTACAAGGAAAAAATTATTGATACACAGAAGTGTGATACTGTGATATAACAGTGATCTCTGATCTTAGAGAATGGTAGTCATCTGTTGCCATGAAGATGTTGTAGACATGTCTTTTAATTTTTGAAAACACAATATGTGAAGATAATATTTTCTCAATAGTTGAAAAAGCCTGGGGATATCCAAGTTTGGCAGTACAAAAGTTATAATACTTTGGTTATAAAAATATAGTTTAAATATACAGGTTTTAAAACCTTAAACAGAACATATTGGATGCTGTGCTGCGAAGACATAAGCAAAAATGCATTCACACATGTTTAAAGATATAGCAGGTAGTTCTCTGGTTATCTGATGGAAAGAGATCTATATTTTTGTTCACTAGAAAGATGACTCAAGTTAAAAAATGATCCCACAGTATCTTTAATATAAAAATGCAAGTAAAAGTTTGCTGAACATAATTCTAAATGGTTAAAGCAGTACATGGACAATGAACTGCAAGAAATGTGTCAGATTTTGAAGAGAATATGGAACAAGGTGTATCCTTGCTGGCATCTGCTATATTGTGCTGTGAGAGAGGCTGCAGCAATTTCAGTTGGAATCAGGCCAGTTTAAGCATGCTTGATCTTGTTGTTTGTTATCACCTTATATTGGCCATTTTCACGAGCTCAGTCAAATCTTGGAATTTAATTGATATTTGAGCCCTGTTGGAGTCAAGTTTATCCCTCCAGCCATCTTAGTCATTGTACATAATTGTTAAGGAATAGTCAGATGGAGATGTAATGGTCAAGTAGCAACCATTGCGTTTTATTATGCCTGGTGTCCATGGTCTATATCAAAATTACAACCTACCTGCATGCAATCTGTAATTATCATGTGTAGAAAAAACAGCATACATGTAATGTGGAAATATGGGATATTATGAGTAACCATTAAGCAACTGGGTTGCTCAAAGGATATTCAGGGGCTAGCCTCTCAATAAAATAGAATTTATCTGTCTCTCTGTTCCACTTGGAGTAATTAATGTGGCTCAAGTATTCCAGGATAATGACTCACTATTTTGAATAATAGAATCTTAGCCAAAACCTGAGAAAACAAGGAAGTTTATTTATATATATGTAACTGACTATGTAGTCTTCCACTCAAGTGCAAAAATCATAAGAAGCTGTGCATACATTGAGAAGAAAGGGAATTCCTGAACACTTCATTGTGTACACATGAAATTTGTACACAGACCAAGGGATAATTGTCTAGATAGAATAAGGACATACTACTTAAAGTCAGAAAAGATGTGTTTAATGGTTGTATATTTTCACAATATTTATTCAATTTGTATGCTGAGCCAAAAATATGAGGCAGAGACATGCAAACTCTTATGACAGAAGAGGAAATTCTATCCCTTATAACAATTTAAAATTATTTGAGATCAGTAAATATATATTTTACAAATAAAGGAAATTATCATAATCTGAATAATATTCTTTCAATTTTACAATTTTATGTCAGAGCCACAAGCACACACTGGAAGAGCTGCATGATTCCCAAGCTGTAGTCTGCCAATTTCTGCACTAGACTCTATGAAGAATACAGGATGAAGGCTGCTTAACAAGCTTGACACATAGATGACACAAACTTGCTTGATGAAAACCAATTGGATTTGGCTCACTTATTGAGGGAGAGCAAAAAGCCCAGCCTTCAGTGGGGATTACAACTCACAGTAAAAACAAACAAACAAAAAAAAACCTCTCCACACTGGACGTCAAAATATTATGATAAATAGATAAAAATCAAAGTTATCAAAGATTCCATTATATTAAATTCACAATCAATGGTCATGGAAGTCACAATCAAGAAATCCAATACCCTATTATGTTCAGCAAAGAGGTTGTACAAGGTTCGTGTACAGTGTTGAAGAGCACAGATGTGACCATGGAATGTTCAATCATCTCATCTGCTTGTGAATGATGAAAAATATTCACATGATAATTGATGCATCTGGATTTTGGTCCTGAGGAAGAATATTCACAGTATCATTTAGTACCAAAAGAATAAACAAATCTTTCTTTGATGAAGTACAGCTGGAATACTCCTTAGAAGTGAGGGTTTTGCTCACTTTAGCAGCACGTATACTAAAATTATAACAATACAGAGAAGACTAGCATGGCCCCTGCGCAAGGAAGATACACAAATTCACGAAGCATTCCATATTTTGGGGGCTGGATAGTGGGAGGGGTTAAAAACAGTGAGGGTGGTGAGATTTAGCTTCTTGGACTATAAGTAGAGTATAATAGGAAACTGACATTATGCTTAGCAAAGTAGAGCACCAGCTAAAAAGAAGCACCTTGAGGGGATGTGATCACAGATTGTGGCTGAAAGAGGTGGATGAATTTAAGGTAAGGTGGTCAGGCCTCCTGTGGGAAGAAGACCACGTCCCCAAGGAAACTTCCCTTCAATCGCATCAGACACTGATTGAGCAAGAGTTTTACACAATACCCTAATCTTAACCCGTTATAAACTCTGTCAACTGACTGTGATCACATTGGATCAGGTCATCTAGGGAGCACTGATGGGGTAATCACTACACATTGGGCTGCAATCTGCTTGGTCAGCAGTTCTAAACCACCACTATCTCTGCAGGAGAAAGACTGGGCTTTCCACTCCAGTAAAAAGGTATAGTCTCAGAAACCCACCATTGGATTGCTTCGAGTCAGCATTGACTCCAGACTCCATGGCAGTGAGAGGGTCAGAGAAGGGGATTAATATGTTTTAACTACCAAACTACTGAGAAGTCTGCCCCAGTCAAGTTGACACAAAAGTCTAACCATCACAGCTACTAATATTCTCCACTGTCTCCCACTAAGGAGAAGCGCTGTCTTCTCAGGGATACAGGTTCATTTTCTCATACTGTTTTACTTTGCCTCAAATGTGAATTTCATTTTCATGATGCTACTACATCTGTATTATAGAATAAAGTTTTGTTTTGCTTTGTTGTTGCTAGGAACTATAGAGTCTGTTCTGACTCATAATGTCTCAATGGAAAACAAAAGAAAACAAAAAAAAAAAACCACTGCCTGGTCCTGCATGATCCAACAATTTTAAATATGTTCAAGCCTATTGTTACACTGTGCTAATTCATCTTGTCCTACGTCTTTCTCTTTTTTACTGTCTGCTTTATCAATTTGATGTCAATTTCCAAGGACTGAGCTCTTCAGATGATATGTTAGGTGATAATTCTCCATGGAATGGCATTTGTGCATACCTTCTGATCAGACAGTTATAATCAAATTGATGTTAATGAAATAAAATTTCAAGAACATTAAAACAGTTATTCCTTCCAAAGAGATTTAAATGCATATATAAACATACAAAGATATTTCCTCTTTCTGTAAACATAGCAGAGCAAGAAGTGCTCTTTTCTACCTCTCAGAGAAATCTGCTAACTTTCTATGATAATAAGAAAACATCTTTATCATAAGTATATGTGGTCTTATCCTCAGTCATCATATAAGATAAATGATTTCTACCAGCTCAATATTGTTAAACTATAGAACAGACCTGTAGGATAACCTGTAACATCTGCCTGGGTCTGCAATTAACTGACCTCAGGGGAGGGGAAAAGGCACTGAAATAAGCATGAAACCCATGCTGCTTGCTTAACTCAGAGTACAATCCAACTATCTCCATCTGGGATTGTTGCTTCTTTACGAACCACATTGACAGGCAGATCGTAAATCAGCCTGGTAGCTATGCCATTGCTTAGGGACTGCTTGACTTAAAAAATGAAAATGAGAAAAAGAAAGAAAGAGAGAGGGAGAGGTAAACAGTGAGCCAGTGAGAGAGAAAAAGAAAGAATTGGCAAGTTTATACAGGTGCTTGGATTATTCTTACCTCCACAGGAATTTTCTCAAAACTATCAGGAAACATTTGATAAAAATTAGCAAAGGAACACCATAACGCCTCAAGGATGCCTAGGAATTGTGGTCTTTGTTGTGCAATGTGTCCCTGCCAAGCCTGGAGGTTGGTGTCAGGTCCTGCAGAGTGAGGGCGAACAGAAAGAAACACCAGTCACCTAGCATCATCCTCACAATCGTTCTTTTCTATAAAAGGAAGTAAGCAGACATTGGGCAATTGGTAGTTGGGCTATTGCAGTAACTACAGTAAAAAGATCAATAAAAGATGATGAACAAAGAAAACCATGCAGACTGGGATAAAGTGTACTTGTGAGTGCATTGGCTCTTTATATCCACAAATGAACACATATCAAGAGATCTGGATACTTTGAATTCACATATTAGCTAGATTGATAATCAAGGAAAGTGGTTAAATCAGATATTTGGAATAGTATATTTGAAACCCCAGTCAGGTTTTAGGAGAATTTTGAAATAAAGGGTGAAGATAAATGCTGACAGACAGTTTTATAGTCAAAGATAAAAGAAGATAAGCTTTCAGCCGGTAAGTCTTCAGGGAAATGTCTAGTTGACAGCGATGGCAGAGCACATTGTCAGAATATACAACTGCAAGGCAGTTGAAGAAAGTGCCTATGATCAGAATCTGAAGTCAGTAAGATACTCCTGAAGAACCAATCACTTGTTTGGGTGTAACAATACAAATGAAATAGTAACAAAGACTAAAATTAGATGTTTCCATGGAAAGAAATGTTAGGCACTCATGGAATAATGTTTTCCCCTCGGAGGGTATGGCAATTGTACATCTACAATCCAGAAGATAGGGGGGTGGGGGGAAGGGAAGCAAGTCATTGTGTAGCTCCTGGGAAGACACATTTAAATACTCTGAGCAATTTCTCAGTCCATTTTGAAGAGGAAGTAAAATAAGCACTAAAACTGTCAAGAATCAGATTTAGAATTTTGGTGGTAGCTATTTTATTTTATTTTCTGTAATTAAACCTGTTTACTCATTTCCTGGAACTTTGTAGCAGGTATAAAGACAGTTTAGGAAAACCTAATTGTATTGAATAACTTTAGAAGGATGGGATCTTATTATTAATTGACATTCATTTGTTTTATTTGCATATTATGATGGCCTTATTTATTTTCCAATTAGATCCCCCTCAGTTTTAGATATCGAGTGATTCTAACAGAAAAATCACAATGTATTTTATTATGTGCTTGGTAAAAATGCCCGATCTAGCAGATAATTACACATTTCAAGACATTTTTATAGGCTTTTATTTCATAGCCCATGAAGCTCAATATTTCGTGAATTTTATAGTCCATGAAATAAAGAGCTGGTATAGCAATAAGTTAAACCATTTAGGCTTCATAAATGAATGTTAATTCTGAGATTCATTATGCTATAGGCCAATTGTCTAATGAGTTTGAGAGTAATTTTATTTTTATATATTTATAGTAGACTCCTAACCACATAAACAGATTTTTACTGATGAAAAAGATTGAGACCAAAAAATCAAACAAAATGAGGAGCTGATTTCTGTCTGTAGCTAGAGCCACAACTGGGAATCTTCCTGGGTCCATGGTAGAACTATATAACTCATAATTTAGGCAATTTAGGCCCTGGTACTAATCTCTTCCTTGACTTCAGATTATATGACTTGTAAGTCTTTGATGACTGATGATGGTGTGTTTCTTCTACGTGGATTTAGTTGACATCTAACTTAAATGCCTGCTTGTTAGGAGACAAACCTTTAAAACTCCAGATGCTATTTTATCTGATAGCCAGGCACTGTCTAATTTCTTGGCCACATTTTTTTTGATTGGACCTTGTTGGGAAGACACCATGACATGATTAGGACAAGTGCATTACTTAAAAAATCGGTGTGCACTATCCACTGATCATAGAGACATGTTTAAGCATGTTTTGTTGGAAATACAACCATGTATTTATGACCTAAAAACCTATTAGTAATAATTTTCAAATACACGTTTTACTATAATTTAAAATGTTGTGATTTTAAAATTATATCACCATAGTCAATACAATAAACATCTACCTCATCATACATCATTTCCAAATGCGCTTATAGTGCGTTGCAATCCTTCTGTAGAGTTTTGCCACAATCTCCCATTCTAATCTCCTACCTTTCCTTCCTCTTCTCACCCATGCCCTTTCCCTCCAGCAACCATTGATCTGTTTCGGTGAATATACATTAGTTTACATTTCTGAACATTTATACAGTCATGTAACATTTTTAAAATTCAGTAATGCTATTTTTAAATTATAGATTTTAATAGTTTGTATCAATGGTGTATTCTTTTATATACAATATATATTAGTGAATGTGTGTTTGAAATATTTAAAATCCATCACATTAATCAAGATAATGGCATACCCTTCAACTATACTATATATATTTTATTGATTGTTTATTTATCTCTCTATTCATCAACATTATATCTGTTCAGAAATTTTTATGGTATAAGTTTATAATATATAAGTACGAATGTTCATATACAAACATGAACTTAATCATATTGGAAAAATGATTGTTGAGAAAATGAAAAATTAATTTATATACCAAATGGTTTTCTGGTTTTTTAGTGTCATCATACTGTATGATTTTTCCTACATATTCTCATCAACATTTAATATCATGAATTTAGATTTATTTTGTCTTATTTGTATTTCAGCTACTTAATTAGTATGAAGTGATGTCTTACTATGTTTGTGACATATTTCCTTAATGATTATAAATTTTCATGTACTAGTTTACCATCCAAATGTCTTCTTTGAAAGACTACTAAAGTTTTTTCCTCAGATTTTTCTTGGATTCATTTAGTACTATTACATTTTTAAGAGTTCCTTTGATAATCTACACAAAAAAATTTTCATCAAGTATATAATTTTTAAAAAATTTTCAGACAACTCATTGCTTATATTTTCATTTGCTTAATATCTTTTATAGTCTAGAAAATCTACATAGTGCAGTATAATGTATCTATTATTTTCTTTTAGTAATGTATCTAAAATTTTATAGAGGATCACAGTAATTCTGTTACATTTATTTCTATAAATTTTATTGTTTTAATTTTTTGTTTTAGTTTTAACTTTTCTATATCTTGATTCTTTAGCTTATATTATGCTAGCACCTATCAGTGCACTTTATTTTTGGTAAATGCATATTCATTTTTGTTTGTTTGTTTGTTTTGGAATTTTTTTAGAACACTAGTTGCGCAAAGTAGATTTTTGCAACCTTGTTAGAAAATAGTTACCTAGGGGCTGAGCCCCGGTGGCATAAGTGGTTGAGTGCATGACTGTGGCCCGTGGACTTGGCAGTTCAAATCCAGAGGCAGAACTCAGGAGCAGGACTGGGGTAGCGCCCACGACCACCAGGCACAGTGATGCCTCCTCTCAAAAAAACAGTGACCTATATACATGTACATTTATTTCTGGAGGCTCTATTATGTTCCATATTTCAATTTTTAAATCAACACTATAACCTTACTTACTGCCACTACATATTAAGTCTAAAACACAATTGATATTAGTCTTAAAAAAAAACTTTAAAAAATGTGTTGGTCTATTTCAACCCCTTTGAATAGTTATAGACATTTTAGATCAGATTTGAAATTTCAATATAAACATTTTTGGGATTTTGAATGGAAATGCAGTAAATTTATAGATCAATCTGGGAAGAATTGACACTAAATAATGCCAAGTCTGATATCTGAGAGCAATAACTAAGAGAAATAACTGAATTGTTTAAGTTTTTGCAGGAAAGCAAATTATTTAATGTAATTCTTCCAGCCATTTAACTCTCACCAAACTAATTTTCCCTGATGGGTCTGAATAGGAGGAGATAGGTCAGAATAGGAGATCAGTATAATATTATACTGATAGAATTCGGTTGTGATCATCTATTATCAGGGTTCATTGTAATTGCCATTCTGAAGCATATAAAATGAGCCCTTCTCAAAGGTAGGTTGGGGGAATCTTGAGACCTGCAAGAGCCAGGAGGGTTAGCATCCTCTAGACCATGAGATCTCGAGAAACAAAATCAATGACATTCAATTATGAAAGAGCGTAATACCAAAAAGGCATCAAGTCAACAAGCCTGATACAGGTGCTGGCTCTCTTCAGACTCCCGGAGCTTTAGACTGATGACTCAGAATGGTCAAGCAGGGTGCAGGAAGACAACAGGCTGCTGCATGTGGAGTCCAGTGGATCCAAGGTAATGGAAGCATGGCCACACGAACAGCTCTCTGGGTGTGTGGCCCTTACGTGGGACCACACCTGAAGGTGGGCAGCAGCCAAGCAAGCAGGGACTCTGCTTGAGGGAGATTCTCAATTTCTTTCTTATAAGAAGATCACACCATCATGGAAGACACCATATGACCTGATCGACAGGTCATGTTCCACCTCTACATTTCCATAGTATCCAAGTTGATACAAAATCTAATGCCATGGGTCATGATAGTTTATTCGGTTTATATATTGGTAAATGACTTTAGAATTAAACTGCAATTAATAGTAATCAGTTTTCTATCTCTCTGCAAATGTAATTTTATGTTCAGTCCACTTCTTTATATTATAGATGTTACAGTCTCTATGTACTAGGTATTTAAGTGCTTCACTGCAAACCTCTAGGTCATTGTTTAGAACTTAGATGGTAAATCTGCTAAGAGACCTGGAGTTCTCATCCAATAAATGTCAAAGCCTAGTAAGCTCTATGGACAAGGGTTGTGCTGCTCTAGATGGTAGCTATAAAGAGTAGTTGACAGGTCACTTAGCAACAACCAAACTCAAAAAGCTAATTCACTCCCATTGAGTCCATGCCCACTCCACGTGACCCTATTGGACAGTTATAGCCGCTCCTGTGAGCTTCTGAGACTATAACTCTTCACAGGAGTAGAAACTCTCATGGTTATCTATTTAATGCTCACTCAGTGACACCTGGCGTGTATCTGAGACTCTGTCTATGGGAGTAAAAGCCCCGTTTCCCTCCCACTGAGCTGCTAGTGGTTTGAAACTGCTGACCGCGCAGATCACAGCTAGTCGCATAACCAGTGTGCCACCAGGGCACAGCGAGCCCTTTCTTTCTCCTACAGAGTGGTTGGTAGTTTTTAACTGCTGATCTTGCAATGAGCACCTCAGTGTGTGACCACTCTGTCCCCGAGGTGCCAGCAACAGTGTGCCAAGACTGCAAGCAAGGGAAAATAAATTAAACGCTGTGGATATTATCCTCCTATGGACAACGTTTCCAAAAATAGAAAATGCAGAGCCTTTAACTATGCTTTTGCTGAATTACACATAATCCCAGAGGTAATGCTTCAGGCACAATAAAAGTATACTCAAAAAGCACACCCTCAATTCCCACTCTTGATGACCGATCAGAGGCAGAGCACCTTCCCCTTTCCCATGAAGCCCAGGTGTGCAACTACTCAGGTTGAAAGGCATCTGAAACGGAACTGAGGAAGTTTGCCTTCTCAAAGTATTCTGGACCAAATCGGTGGGGATTGAGTAAAGCCTGTGGGATGAAAGACTGTAGGGCCATCGTTCATTCATTCATTCAATAACGCATGACTCAAAATGAGAGTAGACTGCTGACTACACCAATTACTAATTGGAACTTGGAATATAAGATGTATGAATTTAGGAAGGATGGAATCTGTAGAGTGAAATTGAACACATACAAATCAAAATTCTAGGCATTAATGAGGTGAAATGAAATGGTATTAGTCATTTTTAATCAGAAAATCGCATAGTTTACCTTGCTGGGAATGTATCTATTGTCAAAAAGGACATGCTAGGAGCTATTTTGTAGTTCAGTGCTGTCTGGGAGATAATATATAGATATATGTCACATTCAAGCAATGTCAATTGATTACTCAATCTGAAGGCAGAGGAAATAGAAAATATGGACTCCATAAAAAAGAACAAGGGAGCAGCAAAGTAGGAAAAGTCATAACAAACTGTGCTCTGTGAATGACAATTTCCTGCTGGCTAAAAGACAGGGGACCCTGAAAAATTTACTCCAAAAATTCTGAAACTACAACCTCCAGGATGAATTGAACTATAATAAAAAGAAGGGAAAAATCCTTGTCTTTGGACAAAAATGCAACAATAGGTGAAAAATGGAGACAAGATGGAAGTTGCCAAGGAATTTACTTAGCTACCCAATCAATCTTCATGGAAAGGACCATCAAAACTTGCATTGCACAAAACTGACATAAAAGACCTCCTAGAAGTGTGACATCTCAGTGATGTCACAGAGGATCAAGAAGCAACTGCTCTAGGTCAGGGTATCAACATAAAGTTGCACAATAAATAGAGAAGACTCGAGAAGATTAATGCATTTGTAGTACAGTATTGGTGAGTAATACTAAATGTCTCATGAATGGCCAGAACAAGAAAGCCTTGGTGGTCATGTGGGGTAAATGTTGGGTTTCTGACTACATGATCAACTTTTCGTAAGTGCCAGCTGCTCCACTGGAGAATTATGACACTGTCTGCTATTGGCTTCCTGAAAGATTCCGTTTCATAAGCTCAAAAGAACAGTTCTACTCTCCAATAGTGTTTGTTTATGTGTTTCTGGGTTTGGAGTGACATTTCTCTGCTTCTCCTTCAGTTAACATCCATGCCTGGGACACTAACAGTCTATGGTGGCAGATGGTGAAAGCATTCCCCAAAACAATTCTCTGCTGAAAGAAATGGGGTAAAGACAAGACACGTTCCTAATATTTGCTTTTAGCCAAATTACCTTTTTACCCCTCTTGTATTCTATCCCTATTCAAGTCACTAAACTTACACTCGGCTAAAATCTAACATCTACTTTTTTCCTGAGAAAAGAAGAGCATATACTTTTATATACAGAGGCAATAAACTTTATTTCCAGAAATTATTGTTTACCAG
Organism: Nesogale talazaci; assembly: GCA_004026705.1. Lineage (NCBI taxonomy): Eukaryota > Metazoa > Chordata > Mammalia > Afrosoricida > Tenrecidae > Nesogale > Nesogale talazaci. The sequence goes on along the minus strand of PVJH01000543.1, from coordinate 80,767 downwards.
TTACCAAAGCAAGTAATTTGACTACCATCTCCAGAATTGATGAGTGCCGGAGCATAGTGGCTAGTGTTGACCTGATAGTTAAGTTGTTTGAAACTACCAGCTGCTCCGTAAGAGAAACACTGGACTTTCCATGCCTACACAGATTGACTGTGTCGGAAACTAACCGGGGCAGATTTACCCTGTCCTAGGGAGTCACCGCAGCTGGATGGCATTGAGTGATATCCAAAAGTGCCTTCAGCAGGATTTTCTCCTCATTAAAAAAATGTACAAAATATAGTTCTGGTATAAAACTACTGATTTATCTTTTAGTCTGGTAGGATTTATACGGGGGCTAAATTTGGAGATATATCTGGGTGTTTTTCTATAGTTTACAAGATCACCCCTGTGGCCTGATGGTTGTCATAGTACCCACAGCCTCTCTCACCTAAGTAACTGTTACATTTCCCAATTGCACATACAATACCACAAACCTCCGACTCTAGGTCATCTGTCAATTTGGAGACGGGAGTTAATGTCATACCATACTCTAAGATTATATAACAGCATCTGTTTTGAAATGGAAGCATTTTATTTGCTTGTGAAAGATGAAAATGATCATATTTTTAGGTAAAAGCACATATATTTATGTTGCATAGAAATATAGAGACTATATCTGTAGTATTATAATTACATGGTAACTAGGTTAAAATGATTAAACATATGAAGCACTGCCTTTCGTGTTTTTAATAATTTGACTATTATATCCAGAATTGTATGAGTGCTGGTAGCACCTGCTAACCATAAGTTGGAAGATTTGGGAATTAATAGTAATATAGAATAAGATTACCATCACATATTTAATAATCTTTGTTTCCAAAAGTTACTACCACTTTTTAAAATCACCATTTAAGAACATTGCTGATGACTCAAAATACTCAACACCCTTGAGTCTATTCCACCTACTAGCCCCTTAGAGGATGAGGTAGAACTGTGCCTCTTAGCTTCCGCAACTGGAAACCTCCTCTCTCTGTCCCAGTGCTGCTTGTTCTTTCTAGTTACTCACCTTGTGGTTACTAAGTGTGGTGGTTCCATAATCTGGTGTCCACTTGCAGAAAGGTGGAGCCTAGGCTGTTGATCAGGTCTCATCTTGATGACTTCATTGGGAGACACCATGGAAATAAATAGATCACTGGAGACCAGATACAGACAGAGTCTCTCTACTTGTTCCGTCTTGCTGACAAGACACATAGAGCTGCACTAGAGTGCTCAGGCTGGGGACCCACATGGAGACCCACGCCAGTATTAAGCTACTTTGAACATCACTGGATCTGCAAGACTTTCCAATTACTGGCCTGCAATCTGCCAGTAGCTGGTACTATTGCATGTTTTTCATGAGTCAGAAGTGTTTATAGACTGGTATTGACATATGGATTGATATCAGATTTATGCACTCAACCTGGACTGAGCTGGAATGATTTCTTAATGGACAATTGCTCTTCGATAGAAAGTTCTGTCTTACACACTTATCAGTGTCTCTGGATTTGTTCCTCAAGAGTACCCAGACTAACACGGCACCTAATGTATAACTATCACATCATAAAGACTCTTCAGAAAATGAACTTCCAATTTTAAAAATGTTGGCTTTACAATTAGAGATTATTTGATCTATATCTTTTGAACAATCAACTAAGTCCATTTTGATTATCATAATGATCATTCATAGTAGTTGGAAAGCAGGATAGAAATTTCTTGGACAGTTCATTATGAAAACCAAGTTAAAGGAATATAGGAAGCGGGGGGGGGGAGAGGTGACTATAATAGCAAAAAACAAACAAACTGAGAAGTCTGAAAGTTTGGAAGCAACAAAAGGAAAATGATTTAGTAATTGAAGAGTCAGAAAATAAATCCATGGGAAGAAAGCAAATTTCTTACTATGATAGTAAGTAACTTATTAGTAGAGACCAAAAATAATAGAAGTACTACTGACTAGTCAATTGATTGTATTGACATCATTGGTACAAACAGGAGAATGGTTCCTATAAGAATAATTTGGGGCCAATATAGAAGAAAATATTCTTGACAACAAACTATAAAATTTCAGGTAATTTAAAATGAGATATTGAAAAATATATGATTTTATAGAGTTTTTTTTTTAAATGGTTAAAAAACAAGCACAGAGACCATAAATTCTAGCCTTGCTAAGGCAGATGCTTGGGCAGCTGTACTTTAAAGATTCAGCTGATCACAGGTGGAGGATAGCATCATAGATCATAAGCCATCATTCTTTTTTCAAAAAATTGCTTTTGTTATGAGTTGCTTTTAAATGTTTCCATAGGGAAAATAAGTCATATAGTAAGGGGAAAGACCATATGATAATTTCTATAGCACAAGTTGAAACTCGTTTTTGATATATAATTTATTTCTTCCTGACATGATGATATTTGGATGCTTGCTAGGCCAGACAGCAAGTGTACTCAATGTGGAAAGGACAGCTGCTAGTTTATTCATTTTATTGTCCCCAAAGAAGCAGAAATAAATAATCAGCCATCAATTTTGTTTGTAAAGAACAGAAACGTATGGAAATTCCAGGAAAAAATTACCAGCCCTTCCAAAGCTTTATGAATCCAAATTGTCTATTGTTTCCTTTCTTTTATATTATTTCTACTAAAGGACCCATAGATCACAGCTATGTATGCTTTATTGTTTCCTTCAATTCTTGTGTTTCACCACTCCTATGTACTCATCAAAGTTTTTGCATTGCTCTTTCTACATACGATGTTCTAAGTATTGGGGCTCCCATTTCAAAGTTATTATCTTAATTCAAAGAAGGTCTGGTGGTGTCTTATGGAGTCAGCATTGGACTGTCAGTGCCAAGAGCAGCAGTGAAAACCACTAACCACTTCTTGGGGAAAAGATCAGAGTATATGTTATATAAAGATTTAGTGTCTCAGAAACTCCACATAGAATTGATATGACTTGAAATATCCTTAATGGGAATGATCTTAAATAAAGGCACTCATTAATACTTAACCCCTCTCAATGTGTCTTGGATCAGACCAACTTAAATTTATCAGTCACTTTGCTAACTTTGTTTGTTTGTTTGTTTTTTGGGGGGGCATCACTGCTCTCCGGTGGTGGGAGTAGGAGGTCCAGCCCCACTGCTGGAATTGAACCTCCGTCCCAGTGGTCTGCAGTCCCGCGCACAACCACTACGCCACTGGGGCTCAGCCCCCTGGTTTGTTTGTTTGTTTGTTTGCACTTTGCTAACTTTGATGTGCCAGAATATTCTCAAGATATGATCTAACAATGTGTGATCCAATCTCATGACTGGACCTTTATTGTTGCAGGAAGTATTGTGGGGGGAAATAGACTGGCTGAATCTGGTCAAAATCTTGAAATAAGGGAGGCTTCATTCAAGGTATGACCTGACAGTGTATGGAAGCAAGTTCACGCCTGCTGCTTGATTTCGATCCTGTATCTGCCCATCAGGTCCTGCTTCTGCTCCTGTTACATCGCCTTCCTTCCCAGAAGCCATAGTCCTACTGCCAAACCTGGATTCATTCAACCAAACATCCACCAGAAGGTGAGTTTCCTGCTTCATCTTCCTGCTTCCTGTTCAGCAGTCCCTGCAGCTCCAGGAATCAAAAGAAATCTTTAGCCTACAATGACTCAATGCCTTGTTCTGGACTGAGTTCATCCACTTCACCAACAATGTTAGCCATTTCTTGATTTAAATCTTTCTACATACATACAAGTGTCACCGGCTGTGCTTCTCTAGTGAACCCAATCTACTGCGTGCTTCTTCCTAAAGTGAGTATTAGGTTAAACTAAATCCAACAACTATTCCTTGAACAAATTACAGCCACTCCCCCATTATCTTTTTCCTCAGAACTGTTCTTTTACCTCACAAATGGCTTTTGTAATATTTTACTCTGACTCCAACTTGCCACCATCAGATAAAAGTTATTCTTTACTTTAGTTCCCTTGTGTAAAATGTCATTTGACATATAGTACAATGTTTCTAACTTTTAGTTTTGTTTCTTCATCACTCTTAACTACGTTTAGGTCTTATCTAATATAACAATATTTTATGTTTCTATTTATTTATATCAAATCAATTAATAATAGCTTATAATTTTAAGTTGTTAACATCATGAGCTTTTTATTTTAGTGCATTCCACATAGGCAACAAAGTAAGACTTATATAGTAAATTGAATTAAATAATTCACTGGACAAATTAAAAAGGGGTGTCTGTTACTTTTTTTCATCATCCCTTTTCTAACTTTGGATAGAAATGAAATGTCATTAAAGATTGTTCAGATCTCAAAATTGACAGCTACTTGATGTTGCAAAAACATGAGTAGAATTTTAAAAATTGTTTTCCATGAGATCTTCTGTTTTCATAAAGCCACTCATGATAAGACATAATATTAGCCAACAGAACAAAATCTAAGACAGTAGTCCATTAATATGGCCTTTCTAACCATCATTTCTTATGTGGTATAACTCTGTATTCTATATCCATGGCTACAACCCCTTTGCAGGGAATTATATGCAATTGGGGGCGGGGGGGGGGCTGAGTCCTAACGTGAGTAGAAACCCTTTGTTTCATTGGAAGGATCTATGACAAATATGAATGACTACTCGAAGGTGTGATTTAGACAAAAAGATGAAAGCCATTCATCCATCAAAGTTATTCTTCAGTGTGTAAGAGCCATTCTGAATACACACCGAAAGTCCAGGACCAGTGGGAAAACTTGTTTTAGATCTGTGTGTGAAGTGGAGGAGGCTAAGATCACAGCACAAGACACAGAGATGATACAGATCTAAGAGTGCAGCTCGGGAACTATGGGACTGTTAGCAGAGATGGCTTTCTGACCTATGGTGACAAAAACGCAGAGACCACTTGGCCAAGAGTCTCAGGAACAGAGAGAGACTTGGTTGCTGGTTTAGCAAAGGTATATCTGTGGACTAATGAAGATGCTTACTGTCCAACTGGAAGCAACCTATTAACTTTCCTGAAGGTTTTCAACATAACAAAGACCCTAACTGAGCACAGAGTCAGAGTCCAGACAGAACATAGAATTTCATTCCATTCGAGCTGGCCTGAGTGGGTGGGGGCAGGAAGGAACCTCTGTGCTAATAGGGTATCAGTCTTCAGATAGATTAATAAGTCCAGATTCCCTCTCAATGAGTCTACACATCGCTGGGGTGGCCCTAATGTTCTGGAGCCCTCCATGGGGCTGAGAGAACACCCTTGGCCCCCCTTGTTGCCTTACTACATACAGCACAAGACAGGCATAACAGGGAATCCCAGTGTTCATTATGACTGGGAACTGACAGCTGGCCACTGAGACAATTTTGTCCTTCAAGTGTAATCTCACTCAGCATCTGTGGGGCCCTACAACAATGGGGCGCAGTACCCTGCTATATGGATGCAGAGTTGGAATTCCTCCAACTCCACAGTCTGCAATCAAGCCTGAGTTATCTCCTTACTTACCACTCTATTTCTTATTTCTTTTTTCTCTCGCCTCGCTATCTTTTCCATCACAGTCTGTCTCAATGGGTGAAGTATTGCTTTGCTTTTTTCTATTGTTCTTTCTATTTTCTTCCTTTTCTCTCTCTTTCCCCTTCTCTCCCACTCTATGTTATCATACATGACTGCTAAATTTCAGGTCACTGTCCTCTGCCTTAGGCAACTCAACCCAAATAGCAGAGGGTATTCCAGCCTGCCCTCTGTGGTAAGAGTGCACACCATACAAGTCAGCTGTGACAGCCCTCTAATGCACTCTGTGATGCTGAGGGGTCGCAAAGGTGTTCTTGTCAACCTGGGAAAATCTGCCCATAGTCATTGGGTCCCTGCACTAAAAGGTCACACCAACCTGCCATGTTGGGGCAGGGCTCAAATGCCTCTGGCCCCACATTCAGGCAATCAGGGAAGAGCTATCTCTTTATGGTTTTTTGTTTCTCTTTTTCTTCTTCCTTAACCATCAGAGTCAATGGGCACACTTGTGTTTCCCATTCTTTCTCTTTCTTCTCTTTTCTTTATGTATTCTCTCTTTGCTTTGTTCTCTCTTTCTGCTTTTCTGTTTCTCTCCTCTCCCCTTCTGTCCTTCCACATGCAACTTTTGTTTCCAGTCCACCAATCCTCTGCCAAGGGCAATTCTGCTGCACATGGCAGAAAGCAGTGCTACAAACAGCACAGAGCTCAGCTATCTATTTTTTCTCTCTTCTTTGCTTTTCCCCCTTTATCTTATTCTGCTTTCAAACTTTGTTTTTTCTCCACTTCTCTCCCTTCTCTCTCTTCCACTAGTTTCAGAAGACTCAGTTTTTATTTTTTGTAATTTCCTTTCTTGAAAGTTTTCACTTTTGCTTAGTTTTAGCACTTTTCCTGTGTGAACGGGTGATAGCTTGCTAGGCATTTTTTGTTTCTCTGTTTCCTTCCTTCTCTTTTTCTTCTCTCTCCCGTTCTTTTCACAACTCACTCTCATCCTCCAGGTTACTCCCCTCTACGAAGGGTAACTCTGAAAGACCACTTGGGGCACCTCCCACCTGCATTTTGCTAGCTTCACATGCAGCTGGGGGAATCATGCCAGTTTTCCACCATACTCTAAGTGGCTGGAGGTAGTCTCCTTCAAACAGCTGGGGGAAATCCAATCTAATCCTAGAGGTCCTACAAGAAACTGGGGGAACTCCTGCCCACCACCAGTGGTGGTCCACGTAACCACAGGAACATCTGCCCAGCTCTCATAGTGATCTCTCAGACTAGGATAATTCTGCCTGTCAGTTGCAGTGCTCTATGCCAGGAAAGGTATACCCACATGACCTTCTTGGCACTCCAGTTATAGAAGGAAACACCACATGCCACCTGAGGTTCTCCAAGCTCTGTACAGGAAACCAATATGACTTACTTAGAGATTAGCCAATGAAATTCCACCCTCGTGGGCTCACAACAACCCATCCAGCATCCCATGAAAGGAATATCCAAGTTACATTTCCACATAAAGAAATAATGGCCAGCAAGGGAGATATTGAAACCCCAGGAATATGCAGCTGTTGTCTGACCCCCAAGTGCAGCTACCTGAAAGTAGTTTGTAAAAGAACTCATATGAATATTCCAAGAGAGAGTATAGTGCTCTTTGATTCTGTAAGATGGCTCCAGACTCATGTAAAATAAAATGTAAATAGGCATCTGCCCTATCAGCCTCAATGAAAAAGCAAGAGAAAGAGAAAACAATGCAGGAAGAAATCATGAAGCTAACAATGTGCAAAGAAGAAGTAGATATTGACCAGCCATCAAAAGAAATTTTCAGAATTCTGCTTGGTATCATAAAGGATTTGATGGAAGCAATACAGAAAAGAGGTAAAATGATAAAGAAGATAAAGGCAACACACCAAAGTGGAAATCTAAGACTTAAGGGATGAAATAACAAAATCCAGCTGCAAATTGACAGACTTTACCAACACACTTGAGCCAGAAAATTGCACCAGTGACCTAGAGGATAACCAAGCAGACTCCAGCAAATGGGAACAGCAGTCAAATAAGACAGTCAGAGAAGCTACAGAACATCTGAGAGTCAGATCTGATGCTCTGAAGAGGGACAATATTAGGATAATTGGACTGCCACAACAACAGTGAAAACAGGGAAAGAATTCTTAGAGGAAAACTTCCCCAGTTTAATAACAGAAAATAAAACAATCATTGAGGAGACTGAAAGAACACCAGCCAGACTGAACCCCAGGAAAAACTCACCAAGACAGAGATAGTTAAATTTTCCAAATATAAGAAAAGAAGATCACAAGGGCACCTCGGAAAAAGCAAATAGTCATGCATAAAGTTACTTCAATAAAAGCATGATCAGACCTATCATGATGGAGAAGAAGGAATGGAGTAATATATTCCAAAAATTGAAGGAAACCAATACAAACTCAAGAATACTATATCCGGCCAAATTATCTCTTAAGATGGATGGAGAAGTAAGAGTCTTCCCAGACAAGGAAAATTTCAAAGAATACACAAAAAGAAACCCAGCCCTACAAAAGATCTTGCAAATCCTGTATGGGCAGAAGATTCACCCATAGGGCAACAAAGGGAAACCAGCCCCCAAAATAGCATTGGTTCAGTAGAGGAAGGAAGGCAAGAATGAAACACACACACACACACACACACACACACACACCACAAGGAGATAAGAACGCTAGTTAGGAAAACACTCAACACAAAAGGTGCAAGTTGATACCAGAGAGCCCACAGATGGATGTAATAACACTGGATATCAATGGCCTAAACTCAGGGATTAAAAGAAAAAGACTGACAGGCTGGCTCAGGAAACACAATCCATTGATGTGCTGCTTACAGGAGATATATCTTAAGTGGACAGACAAAAACTGGTTGAGAATTAACGGCTGGAGAAATATATGCTGAGTAAATGGCAATAAAAGAAAAGCAGGGGTAGCTCTCTTAATATCAGACAAAATTGATCTCCAGGTACAGGCCACAACAAGAGACAAGGAGGGGCAACATATAATGCTCAAGGAAAAAGCATTAAGAACCAGTGAGCATTATAAATATAGGTGCACCCAAGGAGAAGCTTGCAAAATTCATTAATCAAAGACTCCAAAAGATAAAAAAAGAAGTCACAGGCTCAACAATTATAGTTAGCTACTTTGCTACACCATTCTCTGAAAAAGACAGATCACTGGGAAAGAAACTCAACCAGGAGGCTATAAATCTAGACAGCATAATTACATGACTTGACTTAATAGATATTTTCAGACCTTGCCACCCCAATGAAAAAAAAAATCACACTCTTTACATGCCCACATGGCACTTATTGAAAGGTAGACCACATTCGGGGACAGAAGTCGAAGTCGAATAAATTCAAGCACATAGAGATTATAGAGACATGTCTCTCTGATCACTGTGCCATAAAGCTGAAAAGCAATAGAAAGACCGTGAAGAAAACAAGGACACACAATTGGAGAATAAATAACTCTCTGCTGCAAAAGGAGTGGGTATTGACACAGATTAGAAATGAATTCAGGAATTTTCTAGAAACCAATGAGAATGAAAATATGACATGCCAAAATCTTTGGGATACAGCAAAGACATTTATCAGAGGAAGACTGATAGCAATAAATTCACACAATAAAAAGAATAAAGACTTGTGAGTGATATACTGGAACAAAATTTACGCCAATTAGAGCAGAGTCACAGAACAATCCTATAACATCAAAAGGATAGTAATAATAAAAATTAGAGCAAAGATAGAGGAGAGAGAAAATAAGAACATGATGGACAAAATGCAGCTAATAGTTGGTTCTTTGAAAGGATTTAACGGAATTGATAGACTGATGGCAAACCTAATCAAAAAGGGCAAGGGACAAATATAAATTGCAAAAATAAGGCATGATACAGGGGGCATCACAATACACTCTAATGAAATCAAAAGGATAATTACACAGTACTGTGAAGGCCTGTACTCTAATGAATTGAACAACATGGAAGACATGGCCAAATATTTGGAGATACAATCCCTCCTTAGAATATCCAGATGGATGTCAAGGACTTCAACAGAACCATAGCAAAGGAAGAAATAGACAAGGTTATTAAGAGATTACCAACAAAAGAATCCCCTGGGTCAGAAGGCTTCACAGGTGAATTCTACCAAGTATTTAGGTAAGACTGACACCAATCATACACAAACTCTTCCAGAACATAGAAAAAGACAGAAAGCTCCCAAATTCTTTCTACAAATCCAGTATAACTCTGATACTTAAAGTGGACAAGGATCCCACAAGAATTGAGAACTATAGACCAATATCCCTAATGAACATCTATATAAAAAATCTTAACAAAATACTGTCCAATAGAACACAAAAGCATGTTAAACAATAATTCACCATGACCAAGTGGGATTCATACCAGGCATGCAGGGATGGTTCAACTACAAGACCATTAGTTCTCCACATTGACAGGAAAAATGATAAGGACCACATGATAAGATGAATAGATGTGGAACAAGCATTTGACAACCTCCAATATCCATTCATGTTTAAGACACTCAATAAGATAGAAATAGAAGGAAAATCCTCATTATTATACAAACTATATACAAAAAACAAACAGCCAACATGACTGTCAATGGAGAAAAGACTAAAACAAATCCACCTAAAAAGGCAACTAGACAAGGACACCCTTTTCCCCCACTCCTATTTAACATAGTACTGGAGGTCCTAGATAACAATATAAAAACAACAGCAAAAAAAAGACATCAAAGGTATCCAGCTGGGAAATGAAGAGATGAAATTATAACTATTTGCAGATTTTATGATTGTATACATTGAGAATTCCCTAAATTCCACTAGTGGAGTATTAGAAGCAATAGAGGAATATGGCAGAGTGACAGGATACAAGATCAACAAACAGAAGTCCATCTCTCTGCTATACACATCAGACAAGTTCTTAGAGAAGGCAATTAAAAAGATAGTACACTTTACAATAGCCAAGCACAAAGTGAAATATCTAGTGATATACCTGACTTAAAAAACACAAGATTTGTACAAGGAAAACTATAGAACACTATTACAAGATGTGGCAGTCATATACTTGATGTCAATTTCATGATTGACAGTCTAAAGGTGGAGTTTATTCTGTCAATCTGGAGACAGCCAATGAGGCCTCTGTGTGGGCATGGATTTCTCCTGAGAATTCTGGGAAGTCTTGCAGTATTTCTCAATAGAACAGGAGAGACTTGACTCAGTCTCTACTGAAAAGAAGAGATAATAGCATGCTGATCAATCCTGATTCCTGGAGAAGGGAGGAGCTAGAGAAGAGACCATATGGGCTTGCCCTGATGAAGGCAAACCTCTGGGGCCTGAGAAGCAGATGGACACTGGGCCTCCACTCAAGTACCTCCTCAATGCAAGAACATTTTTGACTATTAAATTGGCATCCCATGATGCTCACTTTCCCGACAGGAAAGTGTGCATATGGAATTGTGGTAAAGAAAGTCGATGGTGCCCAGCTATCAAAAACTCTAGCATCTGAGGTTGTAAAGGTTTCAAGGTAGTCAAGCAGCCATCCGGCTCTGAAACGACAAAGCACACACAGAAGAAACACACCAGCCTATGTAACCATGGAATCTTGAAGGAATTAGGTATCAGGCATTAGAGAACTAAAAAGATTACTACTATAAATGAGAGGGAGTACAGTTTGGGGACCCAAAGTCCATTTGGAGGCAACAGATTTCCCCTTACCGAGTGGTACATGGAGTCAGTGAACCAGTTAGGGTGCAGTGTAGCAATGATGACTTATACAACTTTCCTCTAGTTCTTCAATGCTTCCTCCAGATCACTATTTTGATCCCAATTCTGCCTTACAAATATGGCTAGTCTGGAAGATGTACACTGGTACAGATAGGAGCTGCAAACATAGGTAATCCAGGACATATGACCCTGTTAGGACCAGTGGTGAAAGTGGTGATAACAGGAGGGTGCAGGGAAGGTGGAGTAGAAAGGGGGAACCAATTATAAGGATCTATATATATCCTTTTTCCCTGGGGTACAGACAACAGGGAAGTGGGTGAAGGGAGACATCAGAATGTGTAGTATTTGACAAAGTAATAATATTTTATAAATTATCAAGGGTTTATGAAGGAGGGGGGAGTAGGAAGTGAGGGGGAAATGAGCTGATGATGTCAAGGGTTTAAATAAAAAGAAATTGTTATAAGAATGATGAGGGCAATGGATGTACAAAAGTGCTTGACACACAAGGGACTTCTGTATGGATTGTGATAAGAGTTGTATGAGCCCCCATTAAAAGGATTTAAAAAAAACAGTTACAGTATGGGAGAGCATCAACTTAATGGCAGTAAGCTTGTTTATTGGTTTTTCTTTTTCCTTGAAGACCCGAATCCAAAGTTCTCAGTGCTAATCCCTTTGGATACTGAGGAATGACTCTAAAATATGTTAGGAATGGAATTTTATACCCCAAAGTATATGTTGACGTCCTATTCTGCAGTATCCATGAAAGTGTCTCTGTAAATAATTCCCTTAAAGTTTGTCATCATAAAGTGAACTCATCATAAGGTTCCAAGATCATCTCGTGGTGGTTATGGATGCCCTTGAGTTGGTTCCAGCTCATAGCTAAATGCCACCCCACCAGGTGGCAACCTCAGAATTATTATGTGAGAGCCCATTATCGCAGCCACCATGTCAATTCCTCCATAACCTTAGGACCTGACTCTTTTTACAGACGGTCTACTGTAGCCAGCATTGTCACCTGCATGGTGACCTTAAAGAAAGGACACAGAAATCCAGATGGAGGGGAGGTGGTAATCTGAAGATTCATCCAATGATAAAAAAAAATGCCTCAGTCTATCAAGAGGAGATAAAAGAGAAGATCTTCTCAGAGGCCTAGCAGAAAGCACACCATTGTCGACCCTTGGATCTGGATTGTTTTACCTCCAGGATTATGAATCAATAAATCTCTGTTCTCCAAAACCACATATTTTACAGCTCCCTGCTACAATACACTTAGGACATGAATATATTAACTGTTTCTCATTTTGTATAGATAGCCACAGCTGTATTTCACATTTTCATAGTCACGCACTTGCAAAGAAAGGAAGTCCCAGGGAGCTGAAATAAAATTTTAAAGTGTGTGGAATATTACTTTTTTGAACTCATATACTTTATAAAAAAATGAACTAGATGGAGGGTTCTATCTACTAGTACCATGTAAAGGTAGAATGTTAATGATAGCACTGCAGGAGGGGTGAGATGGAAAACATCTGCCTCTTTAACACTCCCTGGGACAGCCTCCTGGGACACGTGCCTGAGACACTTTGAGCTCAGTGTCAACTTCTCAGTCGACTTCCTAAGCAAAATTTCACTTTCTTCAGGATAATTATGATAAACTAAGAACATGTAATCAATCCTTCAGTGATGTCATAAAGAAAAAGGCTTCTGTGATTCTCAGTTATAAATCAATAACACAAATGCCTTTATGTGGGAATTATATTTTACTTTTTGAGAATATGGTGATAAAATATGGTTAACTTAGTCTCCTGATTATTAACATTTTTGTATCATAAAAAACTTACGGATTTGGCAAAAATGTTATGTTACAAGTAGAACAGATACTCAGCAAAGTCACTTAAATTCATAAGCAATCACGAATCATATTTTTGTTAACAAAATGCTATAAGTAACATATTTTCATCATAAGCAGACAATTTGATATTTGCTCATAACGCTACATTTGGCATTCTCAGAGTTGGAATCTCATCTCTGTCCAATAACACACACACATAAGATCTAATGATAAAATTATGCTTATATCATTACAAACTGAAGAAAGCTTTACTTTATAGGGTAATGTCATTGAGTGTTATGACTCCCAAGATAAGTTTACAGAATCTATAAGTCTCAGAGAAAAATATGAGTTGCTTTTAAATGATTGTTTTCTAAAACAATCAGAAGAATCTTTTACACAAAACAATGATTTTTTTAATGGTTGATAAGTGTGACAAATCAGAAAGGATCCCATTGGGCTGAATATTTGAAGATACATTTGGAATCAAGAAAAGAACTTCAAAATTTATCTTCATCACTATTAAACCTTAAATTACCAAACATGTTCACATTACTTTTCATTTTACTTTAAAGTATATTATGTTCTCACAAGTGTTGCTTGTTTAATGTAACTATGAGTTAAGGCTTAATGCATTGAGCTATTAATGTGAAGTGAATGTAGATAATTGGATAATAAAGCAAGCGCACCCATCAAATTGATTCTAAATCATGAGGACTCTATATAAATTTTCTTATACAGTAAAATTTACAGACAATTTTAATCTTTCTCTGGAAAAGTAGCTGGTGTGTTCAAACCATTAACGTTAGGACAACCCTATTCTTAACCCGGTGCATAACCATTGGGCAAATAATGGAATAGAATAGAGAGATAGTTTCTAGTTGCTTGGGGTATTTTTGTATCTTTAGGTAGAAGAGGTCCAGTGGATGCTCTCAATGGAGATACTGGGTTAGCCAAAATCTTAATATCACTATGGAAAATTATACTTTGAGAGCAGCAAAGTGTGAAAAAGAAAAATTAGGCTTATGATTAGAAGTATATGATAATTAATCTTTGGGCTTGATTAATCCTTTTGTTCTATAGAATTATGGTTCACTAAGAATATTTTGATTATTCTGTTCTTCATTTCCATTATGTGTAGCTTTAGCAAGTCTGCTGTTTTCACACATAAAAATCTCAGAATAGAAAATGCATCATAGTTTTTGGTTTGGTTTTTGGTTATTTCCTAGAATCAATATACTGCTGCTTCAGTTTATCATACTCTACACTCACTTTTTCTAGATAACATACTTTTGGATGTTTCTTAAAATATTCTAGTATAAACTAGTCTTTCTAAAATCTTTGCAAAATTTACAGGATACACTATATTTTTTACTAACTTATGCTATGCAAAATCAGCAAATATTGCTACTAGGGCTTCAGTTCAGACATGCATAGGTTCATTACAGAGAAGGTATATCTAAATATATCACTGTGGTTAGTGGATGGCTTTTGATAAACCCTTGGAATAATGCACTCCTTTTTCCCTCTTTGGGGTTCCTTCAGAACGATGCTCGAAGCAGGAGCTTCCAAGGAAATCCACTCAGCCAGTTCAATTCAAGGCAGACAATTCCCCTCAGAAGTTTATAATGAATGCTTTCTGAGATTCAAATAATGGCTGCTTTCTTGGGTTCAAAAAGGGGTAATTTGGATAGCTTGAAAGTCACAGAATAATCACAGCGACTTACTCTGAAGAAGTTTTATAACATTTGAAAAACATATTGCTGAGAAAATAGCTAGGGAAATTGCTCCAAAAATTTTGTTTTCATCAAGGCAGAGCACTTACCCCATCTTCGAATATAGCAAGGGTGATCCTTTTGATTTTGTTGGGAAACCTTACTTCCACCTGCAGCTCTGATCATAACCCTTCACCTCTTTTAACAAATTGCAGTCCCTCAAACTCAAAGAACACAGAAGGCAAAGATAATTTGAGTTCTTCATGAGGATGTCTTCATATTCATCTTGACATAATATATATATATGGAAAGGCATAACATCGTTTAGAAATAGCATGAGAGATTGCTATACACTCTTAGGAGTCTCTGGATCTATATGGAAACTATATTGAGAAAAAATAGCTTCACTTTGTCATATTTTTTCATCATGGCTATTTTGCTTTTATAGCAATATGTTATGTCTTACCTTAGTAGAGGCAAATGCAACAAGTATAAATCAAGTTATGGCTAAAATATTACCTACTTGTTTTTTATGTTCTATACTGTTCAATATCTAGGTTTATGTTCTAGAAATAATAAAGTTATTTTTTGTTTAAAAATTAACACATCTTTCTGGATCAAATGTACCTTCTCTGAATGCTTATTTCTATACTTATTCTAAAAATTATATATATAAAGAAGATTTTTATGTAATCTCTATACACTCAAATTCTCTGTGAATTTTATTTTGGGGGGAAGCAATACTTGACTCTATGAATTAGAGTCAATACAACAGCTACATATCCATATATTTTATGTTCAATAATTTTGGAATATCATATAGCCCACTGGTATTTGTTTTAATTTATATCTAAATTCCGTATTTTAAGTGCTTTAAAGCTGAAGGTGTATGCTTTACAGCATAAGGTTTTCAATGGCTTCTTCCACAGTGAGGAACTGAGCCGTTCTTCCTCGTCTCTTCTTGCTCAGGAAGCTCTGTAGGCTGCTGTTCACATTAGATAATCTACTGGCATTTGACATATCAATAACATATCTTCCAGCATCGGAAGAGCATACAAGCCAGCGCAGTACGACAGTCCAACAGACAAGTCGGAGGGTGGTGGAAAAGAGGAAGGCCCTGTTGGAGACATATGGACATAGTGGCTACATCGGTGGACTCGTGCACAGGAACAACTGTGTCCTGAGAACCGCACAAGACCCAGGAACGTTTCATTTCGTTGTGCGCCTGGTCTCTATGGGTCAGAGCCAACGTGATGGCACCTAATAAAAACAACAACAACAACAACAACCAGATTCTTGCTCCTTAATTGAATCTTTTCCTTAAATTAACCACTTTTCTGAACTTTTGTTTCTTTATAAATATGGGTAAGCAATATTGACTAATGGCCATGAATGTTGCAAATAACAGTAACATAGGTATTTTATGAGTTATGCCTTGATTCAAGGTGAAACATTTACAGTCTATGAAATATAAAACCACACACACAGAAAAGGAAGACAAAGAGCATAACAATAAACGTTTTCAAAGAACCACATCACAGGGAATTGAATGGGACAGTTATCACTGTTGGGGTCAGCTGGGCTATGCAACCATGTGCTTTTCTTCATATGTGTTGTATTCCTCACATGCATTATATTCTTCGTGTGTGTTATATTCCTCAAACCATAGGGAACATTCACTTTCAAAAATCACCGAGAGGAAAAAATTAAGAGGAAAGGGTCACATCCTTGAAAACCACTACAGATTTCTTACCCACCAGATGGAAACACTAGTCTGAGTGATCAGAAAAGGAGAAAAAGTAAAAATGAAAATGACAAATTTTTGTGTGACATACAAGCTTGACTCACAAAAGGGGAGAGCACAAGCACAGTGCTTCTCATGAGAAGCATAATCAATAGATAAATAAATAAAAGTAAGGCAATATCATTATGTGCTGTCAGAACTAAATTCTTTACTAAAAAATGCTTCCAGACAATTATATCATTCCATGAAACGTACCTTGGTAGTGTAAAAGCCTAAATGGTACCTCTGAAAACAAATTAAATTTCTCCAATTTAAAAGCCATTTGGTGGCAAGTTGAAAAAGACTAAATGCTTTCTATGAAACTTTTTACATATATTTCTGTTGATAGAGAAAAGTAGACTTTAAAATATTTGGGAACAATTTACTACTCTAGATTTATTTCTTCTACTGTCTCTGTAACTTTAAAAATGCACATCAGTACATTGATAGAAATCATAGACTAAAATAACTTTTCTGGATATAAGATTAAATAAAAGCAAGAGAAATATTTTTGAATGAAAATGACTTCTTAGTAAATCTGTCTCTAAAATGATCTCAACATGAAAAACTCTCCTGACGGACAAAACCCATAGCAGTCTTGCTTTTTATTAAATTGTGATTAATTTACTAACAAAGGATTTATATTTGGTTAGTACAAGTTCATGACCCTATGATAAATGCAACAGAGTTTACAAGACCAAATTTCTTCTTTTTTTTCTTTTTCTTATTGTAAATATGAAGGTCGCAAATCTATCCTGTTCCTTCAGCAAAGAAAGGAAAGGGTATTTAGACCTTTTGCAGCTGTCTGAAAATTGTATAAATGTCTTTAATATTAATGTTCTTCACATACTTTTAGTATTCCTCAGAGAACCTAATAACAGAGGTCAGTTCCTCTGCTTCTGTAATGAAATATAGTCTTGTTAAATGTTGTGTAAAATTATGCCTTTTGCCTTTCCTGCTTTGCTGCAACAAGAATGCAAATTGTCATATATACATTTACTAGAACATAAAGAAATTCATCAGGATAAGATAACAAGCTTTGTGCAGTGCTGGTCATAATCACAGTAAACAATAACTTGTGAGAGCAAGAACTTGTGTACAGCAGAACTATATCAAAGAAGGAAAACTCAAATATTTACCATTAAAATGAGTGCCATGACAGTTATAAGACTGTGAGACCTGGAAAAATAAGGCAGTCTTCTTGAGCTTCTGTTCTCACAAGTTACGCTGTTTCATGAAACATTGAAGGGTAGATGAATATTCTTATAAGACCTTTTAAGTATGAAACAATGTAACATGTTAACATAACTAGGTAGGGTACGTGTATACACAGTAAAATTGTTCAATGAGAAATAAATGAAGATGATGAAACATAAAAGGTGGCCTATACTATTATTATGGTATTTGTGCAGTTCTCAAACAATTGCATCATAAAATTATTAACTCCAGTTATGGTTTTAGGGATGTCTGTGTATGCTAGGTTTATGCTTTGGTTTGTCTAGTGAATCCTTGAAAAATAGTAGATGGCATATAGATAAATGATATATATGCCTATATATAATATATACATATTCAATCATTCATTTAATCATTGAAAATATTTGTGGAGCACTACCTTTGTGAATTTTATGAAAGATATTGAGTTTGACTGTCTAATAGCACATTTTCCCTTTGACATGTTAAATCAAACAAACTATCTTTGTGTTGATTCTGGGTCAGAGCAATCCCAGAGGACAGGGTAGAACTGCCGTGTGAGTTTCCGGGGCTGTTATTGTTTATAAAAGTGAAAAGTCTCAACTTTGTCCCAATGATTATCTGGTGGTTTTCAACTGCTGACCTTGTGGTTAGAAAGCCAATATGTAACCACTACATTCCTAGGGCCCTTCTGTTTCTGGGGCTATCTTAAATGCAATTGAGAATAACTAAAGACTGTGTACACATGAAGTCTCAATAACAAATATATATTTATATATATATATTTACATTTAAAATGCCTTTATTTATGGTGGATCCTAGTTTCTTACTGGCAAAACAATCACCCACCACCAACAGAAAACCAATGCCATGCATCTTCCAATCTCTCAAGTTTATCTAAAAAATTCACATCTCTTTTTATATCAAGAGCTAACATGACATATATGATAACACATTTTTTAGGATTTCAATATTCAGAGAATTTTGGGGTGACTGAAGAGTTGTATTACAAATAAGTAACATCTACCTCCAATAAAGTAAAAGGAAGACTAAAACACCTCCCCAACTTATTTGGCTAGAAATCCTTTTATTAATATTTTTTGAGGAAAAGTATTGATAGCTTAATTGCAAGTATCACACAGAACACATTTCCACCACTACAGATGAAATATCTTCCTTCATTGTATTGAATGTTTTCTTTCATTTTGGATGTTTGATGTCATAAAATCTTTAATTCTTTTAAAAAAAATCAAGACACATTTTGTCATTATGCATGTCCTTATTTCTAAAATAAACGTTGTCATTTTAATCATAATTATAGCAGAAAATTATGATCTGGATTATTAAATGTTTTATACTACACTTGCATTGGCACAATTACTTTAAGAATAACTAGAGTATATTAACTATCATCAGTGAAGTAATGCTTGCCTTATATTTAATCTTCAAAACAACCTGCTTCCAAGATAATGGCTATTTTATACATGAATGACTCTAGGTTCCAGGGATATAAGTAACCTGCTAAAATTAGCAAGCACTAACAAGTTTTAGTGTAGGCATTAGGAATTGAGCTTAGTGGATGGCATCAAATTCATTGCACTCGCCACCAAAACATGCTGACTCTCAATAACTGCGAAGAAAACATTTATGTGATTTGCATATTAAAAGGTGGAAAGTGCGTCATGAAATAAAAGCACAGAATAAGATGCACGAGAGCTGTAAGGAAGTCACAAAACATTCCAAATTATACTCACGCAGAGCAGTTTGACACAAAGAAGTTGAGCAACTGTACACAGCAAGCTCTTATGCAATGTCCTTATCTGTGGCAATACTTTGGAATTTCATGTACATAGAGGAAATAGTGCATGGAGAGGCCTATATTTGGACATGTAATAGGTGGAATGTCTCTCAGTTAGAAGCTGCAGCCATTGCTTGAATGCACTATCATTTTTAAAAATAAAGTGAGACTGGCTTAGCCCTTCAGCTGTTCTTTTGGAATTCTTAAATAGACAAAAAATATCTGTTGCTTGCTGGTGACAATGACAACATTTCTCTAGGGAGTAAATTATGGAAGGTAGACTAGAAAATCACCCAGTTGTTCCTCAAAACTGGTAGGGGGTAGGCTGTCCGGGAGGAATAGAAGGATAAAAATAGATACTCATTGACAAATGAGCTTCTTTGTAGGTGAGAGCAAGGAGATTTATTTAGATAAAAAGCAATCCAGACTATAGAGATAGGATCATCTTCTTCATACTATCTTTATGACCCAGAAAAGATATTTGAAAGTCATGATAGTCATTTCTAGTAGCCATAATGCTTATATAATTAAAAGGCCAATAGAATGTTTAATGGAAAGAGTAATGGTCCCAATGCATATTATCAAACTTAATTTGGGGGAGAAGCCATAATGTATATAAAGTTAAAATATATAGACAAGCAAAATATATAATTAAATATGAAAAATATAAGACCCAAAGAAACAAAAATAAAAAGAAGGGAAGAGAAAAGGAAAACAATGCATCACGCATACATAGTTTTTTTTTTACATAGGAAGACATGATAAAATAAAAGGCATGTTTGATATCTATGCAACATATAGATAGGATTCATAAATATCTGTTTCTGAACTAATAGAACAAGGTCCTATGGAGATCAATATATATAATTAGAATATTTTATGGACAAAGGCAAAGCGATTTTAAAATAAATATAATTACTATAGGGATGAAGATGAATGTATAAATATAAATTCAAATTTATTTGCAAGGCCCCTTAAAAGAATAAGTGATAAGCTTCAGGAGAAAAAATAATTGCCCCCACATAAACTCTTTAGTATAGTGAGAGGTGTAAAGCTGGACTGAAAGTGAAATCTGATTTACTGAATTTCGTATGTACTATATAGTGTTCATAGGGGCCAATTCCTCTGAAATGGACTGTCTATTTCTTCTTTGCAATCAGATTTTATTCTGAAAGTTCTGTTGAAACCTGTTCACCGTGGATGACCCTGCTGATAATTTGAAAGAACAGTGGCACCGCCCTCTGCCACTCCTGTGTAACAAAATGTCAGACTAGTGGTAGAGGAGATCCAAGAGATATCTATGGATTTGAGGTATTGTTGTGGTGAGCAATACGAGTATTGAAAGTACCCTGGGCTTTCAGAAAAACAAACTATCTGGGAAGAAATGTTCCTTAGAAGCAGGGATAGCAAGACTATGTCTCATGTTACATGAACATGTTATCAAGAAAGATTGTCCCTAAAGGAGGATAGCATGCTTCATAAAGAGGAGGGACAGTGAAAAGGAGGAAGGCCCACAATATGATGGATTGACAATGATGGCAGCAATGCATTCATACATAAGAACAAGATGAGAGAATGGTGCATGACTGGGCAGTGTTTCCCTCTGCTGTGCATGGGTTTGCTATGAGTCAGTTCAGATTCCCTGGTGCCTGATAACAATAGAATATATCAAGTGAAAGTTGTGGGAAACAGAAAAGTTATTCCTCAGGCTGCCCCCCATAATATATGCTAAATCAAAGGTGCTGTTTGCAAACACTGACTATACACTCGAGGTCGACTGCTTAAAAGCTGTCAGCCTATGGGTTATCAGCCCTCAGGAGAATCAGACACCACAGTCTGTGCCACCCTAAGCAGAGCCCACTCCTTTCTCATAAGGAGAGTGGATTACTCCCCTGAAGGGAAACCAAAGACACCTAAGGGCAAGACAAATCAGGGATGACCAAGGTTTGGCTGCCCTCTTGACAACAGAGCAACTCTCTGGTTACATGTATGCCTTCCTGTCCTGCGTCTGCCCATTGTACAACCCCTTCCTGTTACACGTGTGGTTACTTGTAATTAGGGGGACTGGCACATCCCTAGAGTCTAACAAGCCTTGGTTGGAAAGAGATTCACTCTCTGTGTGCAGATTTGGCTCCTGAGGTCAAGATGCTCCCAGAGGGGAGCACTCCCATGCTTTTCTTGCCTGATGTCTCTTTAATTTTATCCCTCAATTACACAATCATCCCTTGCACCCATTCAATTGTGGAGACTGGTACCCCACAATCAATAGGTCTTGAGAATATGTTAAAAATAATAAGGTAGGTGAATTTCAAAGTTAGTTTGTGATTCCCAAGAAGACAGATACTTGCTTTACTATTATCACGCCCCATCAGAGTATCCTATGTGAACCAGAGACTAATAATATTAATAAGCAGACTGATTTATTCAAAGTGAGGGGATTTCAGTACAGATGAAGATTTTATATTTTATTCTAATTATCTTGCAGAAACTTTACTTAGACCAAGAGGCAGTCACTAGACCAGAAAAGGGGATGCTATCTCATTGAATATCAGGTGTGCATCAGGGATTTTTTTGGTCTCGTCATAATTACTCAATCTTTGTAGTGGCCAAATAAACAGAGACTGTGTCCCATATGCAGAACAATGAGTCTGCAACATGAAAAGGTTAACGAACAGCCTGTGCCGTGCAGAGAACGCAGGCTGGCATGCTGATGGGAAGAGGATTTGACTCGCTTGCTGATGAAGAGCAAAACCAATGGGTTCAAACCTAACAACTGGGAGGATGATACGGATTTGAGCGGTGTTTCATTATGTTCTGCATAAAGTTGCTTTGGCTAGGAACTTACTGATGACCCCTAAAAACAACAGCAACAACATGAAGTGGAATGACTTCCCTGATAGCAGTGGGTTTAGTTCTTGTCTATTTCCTAAGAGAAAACAAGTTTGTCTTGGAAGGAGTATAATCAGAATGCTCCTTTGAAGCAAGTGGGTGTTACTATGCTTAGGTGCCCTCAAGTTGGTTCTGACCCGAAGTGACCTTCTGTACAATGGAGCAAGAGTGTTGCCAGGCCACGCACCAATCTAACAACTGTTCCTACACTTGAGCCCAGTATTGTAGTCACTGAATTAAGTCATCTCTTCAGGGTCTTCCTCTTTGTAGCATCACACTGCTTTGTCCACCTCATGTCCTTCTCCAGGGACTCTCTGACATGTCTGTAATATGGAAGACAAATCTCGCTATTCTTGCCTCCAGTGAGCACTCTGGCTAAACTTTTTCTAAAACAGTTTGGTTTGTTTTTTTCAGCAGTCCCCAGTACCTCTAATATTCTGCTCCTGTACCACAACTTAAATGTACCAAGTCTTATTCTGTCTCCCTTGTCCAATGCTTCCCTTTCACATACCTGTGAGGCAATTGGCAATACTAGAGCTTGGCTGACATATCCATCTTAGCCTTCAAAGCAGCATTTTGCTTTTCAACACTTGAAAGAGGCCTGTGCAGCGGATATAACTACTGCAACACACCTTTGGATCACGTAACTGCTGCATCCATCAGCCTCTGCTGTGGATCCAAGGAAGACAAAATCTTTGACGAGTTTCAGTTCTCCAGTTTTCATGATGCTACTTATTGGTCCATTTGTGAGGATTTTGATTTTCTTTACATTGAGCTGCAACAGTCTGATATTTCCCAGCAAATGCCTCACATCCTCCTCCTTTTCAGCAAGCAAGGGAGTGTTGTCTGCATATGTAAGGTTGCCAGTGAGTCTGATGACACATTCCTCGTCATATCACCCAGCTTCTATGTGGAGTCACGTGCTAATGCTAATTTCAAGACTGAGATGTAGGGGTGCAGTCTATCCTGGAGTCAGAGAAGCCACCTGGAGACCCCTGCCAGCACTTTGTTGTTTCTACCAACACTGGATCCTGTTGATGGACCCTGAGCCCTGGAAGCGAGGAGCCATGAGGGGAACCCTACCAGTGCCAGGACCCTGCACCCACTGGCCTTTGACTTTATGAGTCGGAATGAGACATTATAGACTGTTATCGGACATATGGGCTAATATTGAACTTGTAACTTTATATTGGACTGGGCTGGGATGCTTTTTTAATGTTCTATTCTTCTTATATATAAACCGTACCCTTATATCCATATGCTTGTCTATGAAGTTGTTTCTCTGGTTTACACGGGCCAACACATTCTGTAATTATTTGCTCAAGATATACATATCGAACTAAGATGATGGGAGATTACAACCTTAATGGACCCCATACCTGATTTTAGACCCTGTGGTCCTTTTTGCCCAACTGCCTCTTGATCCACGTACAAATTCTGTATGAGCACAATGTAACATTCTGGAATGTCTCTTATTTCCAAGGGTATCCTTAGGTTTTTGATTTTTATGATCCACATAGTCCTTGGTCATCAGATTTGAGGGATCTAACCTACAACAGAGTCTCCAACAATGGTTTGCTTCCATTCATTAGTCCTTCAGTATTTGACTACATTTTGAAAGTTACTTGCTCTGATATGTGCAGCCAATTCCTTCTTCATTGACTATTCTTAGTCTGGAAGTTCTACTGAAATCAGTTAACTCTGGATGATTCTGTTAGCATTTGAAATACGGGTGACATAGCTGCCAGCATCAGAGCAACACACGAGCCACCACAGTATGGCAAACTGACAGAGAGGTGGTTAGTAACAAGGACGTTAAGCTTTTCCACATATACATGGGACATATTGTCAGGAAGGACCAGTTATTTAAGAAGTCCATCAGACTTTCAAAAGCAGAGAAGAAACAAAACACAGAGGACTCTCGATGCAGCAGTTGTAGCAATAGGGTCCAACACAGCAACAATTTTAAAGATGGTGCAGAATCGGTCAGTGTTGTCTTTTGTTGTACAGAGGGTCTTTATGAATGGAAAGTGACACAGGGGCACCTAACCAACCATAACACACCCTTCTTGTAAATAGGCCAGTCCCCAATCTTCAAGCACTTTGTGAAAGTACCTCTCCCCAAGTAAACTGAACCTTTTGCCCTGTAAAATCAAAATGAAGAGCGGCCATTCATCCAATGTCCTTCACTTCATTAAACTGCCGTGTAGGGAATTGCCATTTATATCGGCAATTGTTCAATGTCTCTGGCATGAACACCAGTGCAGAAAAATTTCCGTAGGGTTCATGGTTGAGTCAAGGTTTATCAGTTCCAATCCACTGTTCTGCTCTGTCATATTAGCTATGAGAGAAAAAATGTTCATATTGTTTTACTTTTAGCTTTATTTGCTTTGAAGCTCTCAATATGATTTTAGTTGCAGATGTTTATGTCATTAATTATATTTTGATATTTATGAACCACTTTTACCCACACTATTGTATCATAGATATGTTCTATTACATAACGTTTTTGAATACTTTGTTTTAATTCCGTAATGGTGTCTTGAAGGTTTACCATATGAACAAATGATATTGTTCTTTTGTATAAGAAAGTAAGAAACACCAAATTAGAACACATTTTTAATGAATATCTCCATCATTTAGGTGCAAATTTCAAGTTGTTTTAAGAATTGCAAAATTTAGTGCAGAAAATGAAATAGGTGTTATTTTTCCCTGAGGAATCCAGACATGCACAACCCAAGATTAGCAAAGTTACTTCACATTGGAAGACCCCTCATGAACCTAGATCCTTCATATCTTATGGATCTATAATTCTATTTTTAAAATTTTTGGATCTATAATTCTTGTGGTTGTGCTCCTACTTTGTTGAAGTTGATTTCTTTCTAAATCCTGTAATTTTACAGGAAGAAAGTAAGACAAATCTTGAAAAAATAATTTTCTATCTATGTTGATCTTTGAAAATTATAAACATCACTTCTACTTATGTATCTTTACCCTGAATTTAGTTACATAGTAATCCATAGCTACAAGACAGCCTGACACATTGTAAGGTTCAGTCAAGGGTCCAACTCAAATGGTATGATATGCACAGTTATCTATCCATATGAAGGAAGGGAAATGAGTAATGGGATAAAAATGACAAGGTTGCAGTTAAATTCCCATCCTGTGCATTTCTAATGTTTTATCTTGCACATACTTCGTGTTAGTTGGGTAGACTAGAAAAACAAATTCATAGACACTTATATGTGTATAAGAAAGAAAGAGACTGGTATATAAGAGCAATTTTATACTGAAAAAACATCCCAGCCCAGTCCTGATTAAGTCCCTACGTCCAGTATTAGCTCATATGTCTGATACCAATCTATAAAATCCTCTTCAGACTCATGAAGCACATACAATGATGCCAAATCCAGGAAGATCACAGAAGAGTGGGTGGAAAGTCTTGTGGATCCAGTGGTGGAGTAAAGATCTCAGTGCTAGCAGGAGTCTCCACATGGCTTCGCCTGCTACTCTGAGATTCTGGCTGCCATCAGCCAGTCTCCCTGTGACTTTTCACCAAGAATATCTCCCAGGGACAGAGCATGTGTCCCACTTTCAACGAGCTATTTATCTTCTTTGCACTTCCAAATGAGTTTATCAAACTATGACTTAATTGACAGGCCAAACTCCACCCCTTCATGTATAAGACTCAAATTGACAATAGATTTTGTAACTACCACAGAACACCCCCTTGTGAATTTGACATGGTCACACAATTCTTTAGCCATATTAAATTCTTAAGCAATCAATAATAAAATTACACCTGTACCTAATAGGATGAAACTAAAATTCATACCACACAATATATACCAAAGCCTCATTTAAACATATTATTCTATAAGTGAACAACACAATATCCTACTTTAACAATTGCAGCTAAGTAATACCTACACCTTAATCCTATGAATATTTTCCTCCACTTATGAAAGTTTGTAAGCCAGCCACATCATACTTTATCTGTTCCATTTTGGGTATCCAATTTCTCTACTACCCAATTACATCAACCCAGTGCCCTGAGGAGACAATCATATATTTTTATGTGAAGAATCTTCATCCAGTTGGACCCGTGTGAAATCTGCATCCATAAGCAAAGTCAAACCAGGACATGCCATCCATAATGTCTGCAACATTATGCACCAGTTCACAGGCTCAAATTTCTTCATGTCAGCGGGTCAGGTTTTGGTCAACTTAGCCTCTCACTTAGCCTCACCCAGCTGTCTCACTTAGCCTCACCCAGGTGTCCATTGGTCATCTTGCCTTTAGACCATGAGATTGTCACAAATTCTCAACAAGCTTAGCCCCTTGTGCTCAGTCAAGAAGTTCAGACCAGTCAACCTGTTCTTGTTGTCTCTAGATCTTAAAAACCAGGTTCTAAGGGTGTCGGTTTTTCTGTTGCTGCATTTCTCCCACTTATATTCAACAAGTGGATCCAGGTGGTCACCAAGCAAAGATTTCAGGTTGTCACAGGCTCTCTTTAACATTCAATCCTAAAGATGAATCTTTTTTCATGGTTCCATTTTTTTCCAGATCCTGACAAAAACCATTATTTCAAACTTCATAATTCGAAGAGTTTCTTTCTTCTTCAATTTGTCAGCAATTCCCTAGGCAGGTTTTTTGGAATACAACTATCCTGAGTACTCAAAAGCACGAAATAGGGCTATCTTTTCAGAGTCTTTTTTGCAGACTTGTTTTAAATCTATTCAAAGATCAATTTTTTTATGGTTCCAGGCAAGTGAACTAACAGGATCTTCATTTTCATACTTGTGAATAATCATGTCTATCAAGCATAACATCAATAACAATAAGCAGGAAAAATCAGTATAAACAAAGTAAAATGAGATCATAAACTCAATTCTTAAAACAGAAAAATTCAATCATTATTTAGTTTATCTTAATCCTTATCTAAACTATTCTATTGGTACAAAATATGACCTTAGTCTTCCACCAAATCAAACCAGAGTCACGCTTTCTGGCAGTCATTTGACCTGTCAGCCATTTTCACTAAACAGCATGGTCTCTGAGAAAATTTTCAAGGGTGATTTTGCACTGTGGGCTCAAATTATATGTTAGTTACATTCATTTTTTTTGCCATTTCACACAGGAATAGCCAAAATAATCAAAACTTTATTTTCCCATATTTTTTTCCATAAAACAACCCAGTAAACTACAAGGACTTATTTCACTTCTGGCTAGCCATGAAAGGCAAACTACCATGAGGCAGAGGTCAAACAAATATCCGTGCTTTTTGTATTCGTGATTTGTTTCTCTCGTACCCCACTCCCAAGGTACCATCATGTGTTAGTCTTGGTAAACCAGAGAACTTCATAGATACTCATGTGTACAAAGGTAGTTTATATATGAGATCGGTTGAATATTGATAAAACATCCCAGCCCAGTTCAGAATAAGTCCGTAAGTCTGGTGTTAGCCCATGTGTCTGATACCAATCTATAAATTCCTCTTCAGACTCATGAAACACATGCAACATGCCTAACAAGATAATCACATGCCTGTAATCAGAAAGCTACAGAAATGTTTAAATGAGAAATATTTTCGTGTTAAAAATGAAATGACACGGTATAGGGTTATAGTCCCCCTGATTACTAGCCTTAAATTGCTGCAAGTTACTTAATATCTTTAAATGACTTGGCAATACTTAATATACCTAAGCAACTAGATCTTGAACCATAAAAAGTAGTTAGAAAAATCTAAATCAAAAGCATATTGACTTTAATAGTATTTTGAAATGGAACATATAATGACATTAAATACAACTCTAATGTTATTAGAGAGGTCATTGGGATTGTCTTTATTAAAAACATTGTTTTATATGTCAATTAATAAAAAGGATCATTTCAACACAACTAAGTCTTCTGGATTTATCTCTCCAAAGATCTCCATGCATACACCTGGTAGGCACAACATGCCAGCACATACCTCTGAAAGACCAGATCTACCTGTTCCTCATATTTAATAATGTTGAGAAGGAAAAGGAATACAGGGTTAGGAGTAAAAACAAGAAGCACAAGGAGTAATTAAAATAAGTGATTTTACATTGAAGGAACTACACTGAATGTGATGAAACAAAAATATGTATGGATTATTGGGTGTAAAAAAGATTATCTGCTCTTTAACCTTCAACCAATTGACAATAGAAGTTATAAAAACAGAAGAAAGAGAGCATGAGTGAAGTGAATATTATTCCATTCCACCTAACTGGGCAATAACTAATATCATGGACTAGAGATTACATACATATATGTACAAATTCTATATTAAAGTTAATAAGACAATATTACTCAGGGGAAAAGCATAATACTGAGGTGAGATTCTCCTTTTTTTCTCAACTGATATTTGTTTTGGTTCTAATAATAGGTATGAAGGCAGCTGAGAGAAAGATTGTGAGAGTAGGAGTCACCTGCAAGAATATATACTTGAATGACTTTCTCCCAATGCAACTATTAGTTACTATGGTGACAATCTGTTCAAGCATTTAATGAGAAAATCTCCTACATCTGAGTAACAGAATTCTAATTTTAGTTGGTAAAATCATGTTTATAATTTTGAACATTTTTAGAAATTTGTTGATTTCTAACATGTTTAATCATGTGCAACATGTCAGTGTTGCTATTTCTGCAAAATACACTTTGATTTCAAAGAAAATTTGTTAAAATTGATGGTAATTTCCCTAAATTTGTAAAACAGGACTAGATACTACCTAAAATAAGTTAATATGCTAGATATTATTAAAATTGTAAAATAAAATATTTACTACTCTTCAAATGTATATTAGGAAAAGTTATGAAATTCTGGTAGCAATTCAATATTTGATGTAGTATTTATAATTCCAGAAGGTAAAAGAGGTCTATTTGAAGTAAAATGGACAATACTTGTATAGACTTTACACTCAGTCTCATAATATTGTGCTAATTACTAATGACTAATTTTCTCAATTTGATGGCAATTTTGAAACTAAACTATACATTATTCTGAAGTGATCACTGTTGCTTCTCGAGCTAGTGTGTTGTTTTTTTTGATTACTCAAAATTATAGGTCACTGAAAAAAAATTATAGGTCACTGTTTAGCCTTTTTAATTTTACTCATTATTATTAATGTAAAGCAAAGTGTGTGATGATGAATATGCATTCGATGAAAACTGTAAAGAAAATTGTATTGATTTTTGTATACTGAAATTACATTTGAGAATCTCAAACAATTCCCAGGACCCAAATTATGGTGACATCTCAACTTCTGAGTCTCTGACTTTACCTAATTCTGAACACTTGCTTCTCTTTTGAGAAGACAGCTATCATTGTATCTTAAAACAATGAAGTCCCTAGTGATGTCCCTGACACCTCATCATTGAATGACAGGAGTTTTGCCCTGCACACTATTCTCTATTTTTAAACGAGGGTCAAACATTACAAGAGCCACACAGAACTCAGAGACAATGCTCAAGATTATAGGGTTTATTGAAGAGGGAAAGAGGAAGTATGTATATATGTGTAAAGGGGGGGATCACCTATACACCTATATGGGGAGTTTGACAGGATAGTGTTAATTTCATTGCTAGAGATAGATTGTATAAATATGCATAGTATGCTTCTTTAGAAAATAATCAATTCCTCCAGTTTCCTTATCCATGAAATCAGCGTGATTAGAAAAAAAGGAGGGAGGGAAAAAGAGGGAAACTACAATTGTTTGGGACTCTTTAGTGACAAATTCCTCATAATGCAATAAGATTATAGGGCTTACTGTGGAAGTTAGTGGGTTACAATTCAGGTGGATATGCTCACAATAAACTTTTCCAGTCAGGATAAGTTACAAAGTTCCCCCAGGGTGGCTAATAAACGCCCCCAAAGGTCCCCACTCCAGTAAGCCTCAACCAGAGGCGCTCAGCTGCAGCTCATGGGCTAGCAAATACAACTGTTCTGATTAAGTGCCAGTACGTCAGGTCACTCACCAGCGCAGTCAGCTTGACGCCTGGGGACTGGGGATGCTGACCACCCCGTCTCATCCTCTGGCTCCTGGTTCTTCCGCTTGCCCCCACTGCTCTTCCTCTGACATCACGACTGTTTTCTGGATCAAGGAGACTTGGTTCACTGGGCAAGGATGTTAGAGTTTTAGTGGTAATTTGGCACCTGCAAGAAGCCTTCTTGAGCAGGCTAGCCTAATTGTGCATGCTCTATAGGGCTGCATGGCCACCTCTGTAGTCTTGCCTGAGGGGCTGGGAGGGTGTCCCTTGCAAGGTATTGCGGAGAGACCTTACCACTGATTATTTCTTCGACATGTCACTAGAATTAAGTCCTAGAGAGTTCCCAAAGGTGAAGTACAGATGGTGACCCTGGAAGAGGTACACTATGCTCATAAGAACTGGGGGAGTTTTCTAATAGATATTGAGAGAAAAATGGAGAATGTACAGGGGAAAGGTTACTAAGAGTGAAGTATACTAGTGAAAGGTGCCTACAGCTACATCACTCTTGAGTTTATTGATATGGATCACTAAGCATAGGGGTACAGTGGTTAGGAATTGGGTTGCAATCTCTAGGGTGAGAATGTAGAAACCCACAAGGTATTGCTATGGGTAAGCACACATTCTTAATTTGATTTTTTATCTTGAGAAGTTAAGAGATCTAACGGTGTATCTGTTTGGTTAACTGAAGCATGGACTCAGACAGAGGAACAATTGTGAGGCGGGGGCAGGACCATGCAGTGCTTTCTTCTGTTGCTTGTAGGCACCTAACCACCAGCACAGCAGGGCTGACCTTGGGGAATGCCCTACGTGATTTAAGAAGCTTGCCTACAAGGAGGCTGATTGGACCCTGTGGTGGTTGAGGGCTAGTACCAGCACTTGGTCAAGAGAGATGAGGCGGGCTTGGTTATTAAAGTGAGCAGTAAGATTTAAGTGCTAATCAGAGTAACCTGACTTGCATGGATTTATGTCATTGGCAACTTAGGTATAGTGCCCTAGGAGTGACATGTTTGTTAAACCTTCTAAATATTTATTTACCCAATACCAGGGGAAGGATTAGAGATCAGGTAAACAGCAATTCAAGTCAAGTCACCAGAATGCAGTCATAATCCAAAATAGTTGCCAGGCTGCAGTCAATTCAGAGATCCATAACCCCTGTAATGACAGAGCGGCATGCTTCCTTTGAGGAAGGACCACTATCAAAGGTCTATACTGTTCTTCTTTCTTACAGCCTTTCCCAAAGGTATCTGTGGCCTTTTATAAAAGTGATAGTTTCCCGAGGAAAAGGAAATAATCAGACTTTTCATGGATTACTGGACACTCGCTCAGAATTGTTAAGTCCAGGAGGTCCAAAATATTTTGAAGGCTATGGAGGCACATGGAGGTCAAGTTGTTAAGGGGTTTTAAAATGCACAGGTTCATCTGACACTTGGTCCAGTGAATCCCTCACTAATGTGGACATTTGGACTATTAGGTATCTTCACTTCTCTGCCTGATCTGGCCACCTCACCTTGCCATGCTGCATCCCGTGTTGATCAATGACTTCACCATGACGCATGCTTGGGTCAGCTGCAATGCATCACCTTGAGTTATCTGTGAGCTGTCTCACCTTACCATGCTACAGAGTCCTACTGTGACTGACTCTGCCACACTGTGTTCCTGGTCTTTTCGATGCTTCAGCATGCTTCATCCTCCTCCTAGATCTTTCTTCCTTGGGTCTAGTAACCTCAGGAGAAAATAGCAAATTCAGCACATTAACTCAACCCACAAAAGTCATTTAAAATGAGCTTTTTTTCCTCTGAAGCTGTGCGGATTATTTTTCTAATTGCCTTTTATAATATACACTCATATATATACTCATATATATGTAGATATACATACATGGATACTTATATAGACATATATACACATGTACATATACTGATAAGTGTCCTGGTTTTGCCTCTCTCCAGAACATAACCAAATGCATGATCTTTTAAACTTCAGGCTACAGATTTGAATAGTTAGGTTGATGGATCATATATTTGAAAGAGAAAAGAGAAAAAATTAAACCTATTTCCACTGAGTCAATTCCTACTGACAGTGACTATCTATAGGGTTTCTGAAACTATAAATCTTGAAGAGAGTAGACAGACAGCTTTCTCCTGAAGAGCAGCTAGTGGGTTTGCACAACAAATCTCCACAACATCATTGGTACTCTTTAGATAGATGATGGAGGATAGATAGATGACAGATGATAGATAGATAGATAATTAAATAGGATCTGATAAATAGGTACTCATAATTTACAGGGGGAGTGGAATTGACCTTTTAGCTAAACAATTAGCACTCTGGAATTTAGATACACCTACCTTCCTAGGGATGTTTAAGAGGTTGTTCTCAGAGTCCTACCCAGTTTTGGCAAAATTGAACCCAAACGTTAGCCCTGGATACTCAATTCACTCTTTTCTTATAGCGTTCATTCTAGCTTTTTTTTCCTAACAAGAATTCAGTTCTCATATACCTTTATCAAGAACATTACAAAATGACATTTCTGATTTTAGTGTAAGTCCAAGTCAATGATTTGTCTTATAAATAAAGAAATTTGCGTTACTGAAGAAAAGTCTTTGTTCTTGACATTCACAAGACAGGCATAGAGTTATGGAATGATCAAGAAACTATAAATTTCAGGTTTATTTAATGAGAACTACACACATTAGGGCTTAGAAAAATATCTTTTGTATCATCCACAGCTATATAAATGTCAGGTATACCCAATCTAGATAGGATTTTTATAAAACTACATACAGAATGCTAAAGTTCTGTAGTAAACATATAATTATGATTCTGAATTAAATAAATACAACTTGTAGAAATGACATTCTAAATATGATGTAAGCATACAGCTCGTAGAGGCTGAGAACTGATATATAAAATAGAAATGATAAACAAAGAAAGTTTGATAGGATGCAAATGGGATGATAAAATAGATTCTTTGTGAAAATATAATTGAATGTAAATTTATAACATTGCCAAAGAACATAGAATGCCCATAGTTCACATATACTTTGACTTTTAAATAGGCAAACAGGTACCTATAATAAACAATTCATTAAACGTGATCTTATCACTAGCTTTACTATTCTACTTTTCTTCTTTTAGTCATTTAAATTATTCTCTGGTCTTGAGTGGGATTGTACATAAAATGTGCACAGCAACTTCTAGACCATCTGTTATTGGTATCTGTTTTGTTTCTTTTTTTGAAATTATAATAACTGTCATGGATTTTGAAATGGCGTATTCTTCTGGGCCTTCTGGTTAAGATCATCCCTACATCTGCTCCCGGGAAAACTGAAGTGAATGTGGCATAGAACGAGCTCTGTGATAGACCATGGCTCATTTATTTCCAACTGTTATGACTCAAGGTGTGTTTGAATCTAGGTGACATAAAAATTCTTTAAAGATAGTCCTTCATTTGAATTGATATTATTAATAATGCTCCTCTTTACACACACCTGACAAGAAAAAAAATGAGATTCTCTTTGTTTTGTCTCTCCTATCTTAAACCTTTGATACCTGTGGTATTTTGTTTCCACGAAATCGTCCTTTAAGTAAAAACATTAACACAAAATAATTCAACTTTCTCTTTTCTTTAAATATGACGCACATTATTTTAAATAAATGACTGCTGTGGGGATGTTTAAAGATTGCTATAAATAAAATATTTCCTCAGTCCTACCTAAAGACATAAATGAATTCATAAATAAGCTAAATCATATTATAATAATTCTAATAAATATATCTCATGGCTAAAGCACAACTTTTGATTAATATGACTGAAGCACATCATTTTGCAAAGCAACTTAATTTTCTGGGGTGCTAAATTTCTAGATTTGGAAATTAATGCCATTCATCACAATGTATTAACCTTGTCAGTGTTTCAAACCAATCTCACTATTCTACTCAAATTCACTGTAGTTCACTGATGGAAGCATGGCCTCGATCAAGTGTTCATCACATTGATTCTCCTCAGTTCTTTGATGTCAACTGTCAAATATTTCTGTAAACTGAAAATCCAGGGCTTGATGATGCTTATGGATTAAATTATGACAAGACATAATTCTGTTGTTTATCTATAAAGTGCAGGTTTGAAGCAAATTAATGTGGCATACATATTAAATATTACATAATCTCAGTTTTGTAAGTTAACAACATAGCCTCACGCCTGAAGCTATCAGGTCAAGTAAACAGGTAAGCTATCCCAATTGTCTAGCAAAAAACACACCTGATTTTAAATCTAAATTGTCAGTCTGCCACACACATACTTATCTCCAATATTCCTCCAAATATGGTCACATTCCCCAATGTCAAAATTGATATATTGTTAGTGCTCATACTAGGAATAGCAGAAGACATAAAATAACTATGTGCATTAGCATGTAGTTATCAGTACTTTCAAGTGATTCTAAGCAATTTGCATGATATAGAACATACACAATTCCAACTCTGAAGGATACGTGCTGGGGGAAAAATAAGTCCTACCCTGATATTAGATATCAGTCTTGAGACACATTAATCTATTTGGATTACAATTTCATCTTCTGTAATACCTAGTCTGTTTTTATCCAAGTCATTGTGAATATTAATTGGAATTTTAAGAGTAAATGTCTAAGTCAAAAGATAAAGTGTTATATGAAAATAAAAATAAAACCACCTATATTTTGTATACTAATATAGTAGAGTAGAACACAGATAGGACTATTATGCTCCTAAATTCCTGCTGAGATCACTTGGTTGTATCTCAAAATCATGAAATGCAGACTAATGGGGTTGTTTCTTCATTGAGGCAGGTTGCAGGTGGCAGGAAAGACAGACTTAGGCTTCTTGTTATAGCATCTATTTGGACAGAGGGGTGAAAATTAATCTTTCTGTTAGAGTGGGCTTTTCTCCATTTTATGACAATCTCTATTACAGTACATTTTATTCTCCCATTAATCACCTGAGTATGATCATTCCATGTCTGTTTGGCATGCATGCCTTTCAGGTATCTCCTCTTCACTGAATATTTGTACTTTAAAATTGTCTTCTTTCTGCACATTTTATCCAATATTGATTTTGATTGTATTTGTGGGACCTCATTTTCTTATAGTGCACATTTTTAACCATAGAGAACGATTGGATATGTATGTGTCTTGTTAACATTTTCATCTTCTTCTCATTGACTGTATCCATGTTTTTAGATTATATCACTTTTCCCTTCACAAAGTAAATATCTTTGTCATTGCTTTCAGTTCTATGAACAATCTCCAAGTCTAAGGAGCTGGAGTTTGACTAGTGCAATGGAGTAAAGCCATTATGTGAAAAATGTTTCCGTTAGCCCATGAAAATGGAATAATTTTACTAACAATTTTGTTAATCAACTTTCAATTAATTAATTCTTCGAATTAAATAAAAGATGACAATCATAGTTGTGTAATTAATGTCCATGAATGAATTACATAATATAAACAAACACTGAGCCTAT
The DNA here is from genome assembly GCA_004026705.1 of Nesogale talazaci. Lineage (NCBI taxonomy): Eukaryota > Metazoa > Chordata > Mammalia > Afrosoricida > Tenrecidae > Nesogale > Nesogale talazaci. The sequence continues at coordinate 44,799 of PVJH01000543.1, read as the reverse complement.
TTACTGTAATCATTTTCTATAGGTTTGTCAGGGGATATAGCTGGGAAATATGAAGTCTGAAAAAAAAGGAAATTATAGTTTCAGGCATTTTCATCTCCTGGTAGTCATACATATCATTTAGCATATACTTGCAAGCATCTAGTATCTATTGAAAATCTAGATAGAGAATATTAAAGTATATTTATATTAGGATATGCATATTCATTTTAAACTGGAATTACAGGTTTTTGTAATCTGATAACTAGTTCAAAAGAGAGTAGGCAAGCATTAAAATATAAGCAAAATCATTTTAGGATTATATTTGAACTAGAAAACATTGAAAGTGTAAGGACATTTGATAACATTTCAAAGTTGATTTCAAATTTTACTTCAAAATTGACTCAGGAAGTGGTTTCCAGGGTCTGCATTTCTTTAATAGCTGTGAAATCAATTTTGAGTAAGACTTTTAGAGATAATCTGCAATTAAGTGATTAATATTTAGAGAAATTTGGTGGTACATGGTTTATTTGTTAAATAACCTCATTCACTCCATGATTAAGAGTTCAGCATCTTGGGCTGAGCCCCAGTGGCATAGTGGTTGTGCGCGTGACTGCGTCCCACTAGGATGGGGGTTCAATTCCTGCTCACAGGAACAAAGGCAGGACCTCCTACTCCCACCACCAAGGCAGTGATGCCTAAAAATAAATAAAAAAATAAATAAAAATAAAAAAAGAGTTCAGTCTCTAACCAAATATCAGTATTTCAAATTCACTAGTCTGCTTTCATAATAATTATACACTAGGAAACAATACATGGACAGTGGTACTCTGTTTTATAAGGTCACTGCACATTGGTGTCTACTCAATGTCAATGAGTTTATGGAAGCTTATTTGTTAAATACATTAGTAAGCGACTGAGTTCTTTACTGAAGTCTCTGAAATTTAGTATTTTCATCTTCAATATATAAATAATTATAATTCATTACAGGATGAAAAACTATTAAAACAGCATGTGAAACAATGCATGTAATACCTACTTGCAAATATCATTAACATAGACACTGATATGCTTCAAAATTACATTATTTCTAATGTATGACATTACTAAAACTTCCAAGTGAAACTCCATGTTTATAGGTTGTATGTCCATAAGATTCCTCTAAGGTGTGATTTGATAGCATTTTATATAAAAATTACACCCACACGACTCATATACATACATACACGCACACATGCACAGATTACAGTGTTACCCTAACAAATATTTCAGAGAATGACATAACAACAGAGGTTTTAAAGCTATTCAATTCTATTTTGGTATTCTCACTTATGAAGGTCTCCTTAACTTCCCAGAGTGGAAAATTTTTGGAGAGATGACAACACAGGAACATTTATCCTCTCCACTGCACTTAAAATATAACTTTCTGAGAGCTGTAAAAACATGTCGGGGTGTGTGTATAAAACTTTAGAAGATATTGCAACTTTTTAATATCCTCTAGTATAGAGAAGATAATGCATTTGACTACTAACTGCAAGGTCAGCAGTTCAAAACCAACTGATGCCCTTTGGGTCAAAGATGAAGCTTTCAAGTCTTATGTAGAATGATAGTCTCAGAAACCCACAAAGACAGTTATACTCTGCCCTAAAGTATAAATATAAATAGGAATGAACTCAAATGACATTGAATTAGAGTGATAAAGATAATATATATTAATGAATTAAAAATAAGCATTCACCTGTATTCTCCCAGAAACATTGGTTCCAATCTTTTCATCTCTGAATTATTTATCCCCTCTCCTATCTTATCTTGATAGACATTAATAAGTGCAAAAATTAGGCAAAGCCAAATAAAACAGCAAAGGAAGTCAAAACCAACAAAAAAATAACAACCACCAAAAAAATCTCCCCTAACTAAAAACAAAATAACAAAAAGAAAAACACTGAAAAAAATAGAAAAGCATATAAATACTTCAATATCCATTTGCCGGCCTTTATGAGTATTTTCCACTCAAGTGCCACACTCTGTCTCCTAAATCTACTTTTCGTATTTCCTAGGGATTTCATTACTTTGCTCTCCTTGCTGCTCTGTTGCATGCCCTTAGTGTTCCACCCCAGCATAATGGGATTAGATTGTACACTATTCCCGCACTGTGTCTCCAGTGTTGTCCTCTGGAGCACTATGGTTTATTGAGGGACTTTGTGTTTTGTTGAGGGACTGGCTCTATGGTTCTCTCTGTGTGATGTCCACTCTAAGCAGGAAGAAAGGAAATGGGAGAAGGGAAGTATATGTGTATGTGTGTGTGTGGGGGGGGGGGGCAGTGGAAGGGGGTTAACCAATGCACAGAGAAGGGAACAACAAGTGAACTAAAATCGATAGAAAGAAGTGCATAGGCTGCCTAGTGAATCTGAAATAAGGGCAGTGTAGCCACAAGGAATATATTGAACCCAAACGAAGGCTAAACATCATGGTGAGACATGAGGAAAGTAAAAGAAAATGGAGGAAAGAACCAGGAGGCAAAGACATTTATAGAGGTCTAAATACAGGCATGTACAAATGTAAATATGTACAATTAGAGGGGAATAGAACTATCTACTCATAGCTATAGGCTAAGAATTAAGGTTGCAGATGAATATTGGGTCTCAACTCAAATACTACCTTAACACCAGAACATTTTGTTCTAACAATCCCACATTCTGTGACGCTCACTTTCCCAACACAATAGCTGAAGAAAAAATGGGTGCATAAACAAATGAGGTGAAAAACGTTGATGGTGCTTGGCTACCAAAAGCTATAGACTCTGGGGTCTTAAAGGGTTGAAGATAAGTTAGTGGTTACCTAGTTCAGAAGCAACAAATCCCACATGGAAGGAGTACACGAGCCTGTGTGATCCTGAGGTATTGATGTGGTCAGCTACAAGGGATTTAAGACCCAGAAAAAAATCATACCCAAGGTGAATGGAGGGGCCCAGGAGCCTGTAGTGGAGACCTAATGCCCATCTGTAGACAAATGGGTCCCTTCACAGAAGGGTTACAAGGAAGAGATGGGCCAGTCAGGGTGCCGTATATCACTGATGAAACATGCAATTTTCCTCTAGTTCTTTGGTGCTTCTTTCACCCTATTATCATGACCGCAATTCTACCTTACATATCAGATTAGCCCAGAGCATGCACATTGCTACAGATAAGAGCCAGAAACACAGGGAACCCAGGGTAGATAAACCCCTCAGGATCAAGAAGGATAGTAGAGATAGCAGGAGGAGTAGGGGAAGATGGGAGGGAGAAAGGGGAAATCAATTGCAAGGATCAATCTATGGGCCCCTCCCAGAGCGACAAAAAATGGAAGTGTGAGGGGTGAGTGAGGATGACGTAAGATATGAAAATAAGCATCTATAATTTATCAAGGGTTTGTGAGGGAAAGTAGGTAGAGGACAGAGGAGGAAGAAATGGGGAACTGATATCAGGCGCTCAAGTAGGAAGAGAATGCTATGAAAATTACAATGGCGGCATATGTACAAATGTGCTTGACACACTGGACGAATGTATGGATTCTGATAAGGGATGAAAGAGTTCCCAATAAAAGTAAGAAAAAATATATGTATACATTGAGTGTGATAATGAATTACTTATGTTCTTCAAATTGGGAGAATAATTTTCTCTTTGAATCATTGATGAAGAAATTAAAAAAACAATGATTGTAAAATGCAACATTAATGAGTAAGTTTTTAATAACTTCATTATTTCATTGCATTTCTTTTGATTTTTCTTGTATTTAATGATGCAACTTACACGTCAGAGGATTTATTAATGTTCTTATTTGCGATTATTGGGGGAAGAATGAAGAAAGACATCAGCTTTTCCATTCTTGTGAGGAGCAAATGGAAAGTAAAACAAAAGAACTAAAACTGTTTTGTGGGAGTGCTATCTAAGGATAGGGAACTTCAATTTTAAATAAAGACAAATAAATAGTTTGGTGCTCTAAAACAAAATGGCTTGTATAAAAATGTGTGTATTCCTTGAAGACATTATGAGTTTAGTTCCAACCCACCACAACAAAATGAGCATTGCAACAAAGTGAGCCAGACAATTTCTTTGGCTTCACATGTTATGTTCCCATGATACTGTATTCTATTAAATGCTCCATATTATTGTTTAAAAAATTGAATCATTGTAATAATTACCAAAATGTAACACAGAGACATGAATTAAGCACATGCTGTTGGAAAAATAACACCAAAAAGACCTTACTCAACCAGAATTACCACAAACTTTCAAATTATGAAGCACACGATATTTATGAAGTGTAATGAAATTCAGTGCAATAAACGAGGTATGTATGTATATAAAGCATACCAGTAGACCTTGCTATACTGCAGTTTGTGTGCTTTTCCCTTTGTCAGATGCAGTATCATTATTCTGTGGATAAAGAAAAAAATGGACTTTCAGCACAAGACTTTATAACATACTTTTCCCATCTTTATTTGGAGTTTACATGTCTTGAAACAGAAGAAAGTGTGGAACAAGACTTGTTAAAGTGAAATTGCCTTACATGGCTCTGGTATCCTCATTCTTTGTAACTGCAGAGGATGAGTGCGAGCTTACAAATCAGGTGTAGAGAATTTAATTTTGGGACTGATCCATTTTACCATTCTATTGCATATGAGAATGACCATCTCAGCAATAGGAAGAAGACACTCATAACTACCAATCAGGAAGAGCTACCAGTGTCTAATATGCAGAATACCTGCCTGCAGTAGTGGAGACAGTAGAGACTATGGAGACCATGGCACGAAGACCAGGAGCTAAAACAGAGGAACAGCATCGAGACTAGGAGGCAGGGCGGCAGGCAGGCTCTTTGACTCACATAATCGGAGCACCATGTGGTCAAGATGCCAAAGACCAGAGATATGCCTCCCAACAGGGTTGTGAAGAAGTCCTGGGGACAAAAGAACTGAATCCTTACCATCTTTTAACTTTTTATATCTTAATAAACCCACATAATTTGAAGTCTGTGAGTTTTCTGTAGCCATTGCAATGAATTATGAAACCCAGCAAAGAAACAAAGTGTCTTGAGAAGGATGGCTGTTGGCAGAATAGATAAAGAAGAATCAAGGGTGAAAAGAAGTGTGTCTTACCTCTCCTTTATGACAGGACCTTATGCTGATGTGGAGTTCAATTCTGCTTCTTACCAGAGAAGCTCTCATGTAATTTGCAGAGTATTAAAAGAATACTTATGAGCACTGAAATGAATGCTATGAGATTATTTTTGTATTAAGATATATCTGAGATATAAATAAGTGGTAGCAAAGGAACTTCTAATGTGAAAAAAAAAGTCTCTACTTGTGAATAGGGAAAAGAGCTAGAAGCAATCATCAATTGCAGGTACATTTTCTTATCTATAAGATGAGAAGGAAGAGCCTATGGATACAGGAAGCATCCATAAAAGAAACATTTGTTTATATCACGGGGTCATACTAGTGACCTCCAACCATTGCCATACAGCTGATTCTCACTCCTTGTGGTCCTTTAGGACAGAATAGAACTGCTCCATAAAATTCTGTTGAAAGATTTTTTTTACATAATAGACAAAGATCAGTAAACTGAAGGAGTTGTAGAGATTATGTATTCAACAGAAGACATCTGCAAATGGTTCTTGAGGATTTGATTATCAATGTGCTCATTGCCATCAGTTCTAGTCTGAGTGGAGTCTGACAGTAGAACTACTCTGTTGTGTTTCCTGGCTGTAAACTACATAGAAACTGATCTTCAGGGCTTTGACTCAGTGTTGAAAGGATTTAAAATGCCAACTTTTAAACTAGTAGCTGATCATAATTAATGGGTGTGATTCAGGAACTTATTTTTATAATGATAGAGGTGATTTATTTTTGTAATGACCTATTTCAATTATTTGAAAAGCACACTTAAACGGAAACCTTAACACCTTGGAATTTTACGAATGATTTTAATTAGTTTCACTTTAAAGTAGAAAATTGCCATCATATACTGTACCTATATAGCTAATGTTTAAAGAGCAATATTTCTTCTAACCCTTCAAATATTTTATTAGGCTATTTAAAAGGAAATAAACAAGCACACTATCATCATCTTGCTTTTTTGGTAGTATCCTGTTGAGAATCAGATGACAAAAAGTCATACATAGTCATTTCTCTATCAGTACAAAGCATCATCGATTACAAACATGAATAACTCATTCATTAGTCATAACAGTAGTATTCTCATTTGAAGTGATCAATTGCTAATGCAGAAACTGAGCTTTCTCTAATTAATACTAAAATTATTGCAACCACTATACCAAAGTATAAATTTAGCATATAGTCCCAAAGTATTAATGTCTTTAATGTAATTTGCTATTTAAATAATAAATACACAATATAAGAAAAAATTCAAAATTGTCATAGAAATATTCCTAAATTTTCATATATATAGTTATCAACAAATACTTAAAGTAGATTCAACTTGGGAATTTTGCCCCAAACTTAAAAAAATTGAAATAAAACACATCACTGGCTGGACATTTTTAATTACTTTACAAGTCATTTAAAATCTGCAACATTTTTTACTTTTTCTTATGGGAATGCTGTTTATTAAAATATATTTATGATGGACAATATGTACTTATTTTTTGCCTTATCTTTCTTCTATCCTATACTCAGAAGCTAACATTTTAAGATTCTTTAGAACAGATCATATTATAGTCATCTTTATTACTCTCATAGTACCGTATGTAAAATATATTACTAGATAAACATGCACAATTGAGTCCAATATATCAGAAGGATTTTTTTCCATTCAATAAACACTTATTTGGTGACTATACATAGTAGACACTCAAGATATGTGAACAATAGTCATATCTCACTCTGGAACTTACTCCATAATGCTGGAAGACTCAGATAACCAACAATGGCAAGTTCAGATATTTATCTTGATATAATTTAACTGCAAATGATGTGTTTGGGGATTAAAGTGAGTTTCATCCCACGTTATCAATATATATGGTTAACTTTTTCTTATTCCAAATTCTTAGGCAATTTTGTTGAAATATTGAATTCAGTTACCATCTTTTTTATGATATCTTTTTGCTATTCCAATTTCACTTTGACTAAATTAGATAATATAGTGAAATAATTCCTAAAGTACAATTCAAGCTAGTCTTCTTCCTAAGACTAGAACCTACCAGAGGCATTATCAAAGTGTAAATAGTCAACACTTAACTTTGTATAATTTCAACACAACTACCCATTTGTACTTATTTGTTGTTTTCAGCAATAGTATCAAATATTTTAAATACTCCCTATGTTATCTTTTTCACCAAAGAAAAATTTACAAAATTAATCAACTTATGAACTTTTGTTTCTAACATGAGTGATAACAAAGTAACCTCAATGACTTTAAAAATTATCCTGAAATAAAAGTGTTGCTAAAATGTGAGAAAAAGGAAAGTGAACAGATAGTGATTATTATATCTTTAAAATTAGTCACTTATTCAATTTGATGAAGCTTTGGAATGATGTATACATGTTTACAATCTTCTGGATAACCTAATGTTGGACAATTATCTGTTGTGCTAAGTATTAAAATCAATGTGTTATTGTTAGACTTGTGTTCAAAATTGAATTTTTACCGGGTATTTGACAAAATTTTGGAGTACATAAAAAGGTTTGAGTGCATAAAAGGCACTTGGTCATTTAAGAACATACAACGAAGCTTAAACTTGAATCAGAAGCTATACTGTGTTAGACACAGAAAATGAACAATGGGGAATTAAATGTATTTTCATGAGGACATTATGCAGTACATACTAGTAGTCTGGGTTCACACATTAAGAAACCAAGTGAGATTGCAACCTTTCTCTAGTTCCCATGCTGCCTCCCACCCACTATCATGACCCCAATTCTACCACATAAATCCAGCTAGACCAGGAGATGTATAGTGCAGTTGGAAATATGGGAAACTTAGGATAGATGATCCATCAAGGCTAGTAATAGGAGTGGTAATACCTGGGGGGTGGAGGGATTGAGGAATAGAAAGGGAGAACCCACTTCAGGGATCTACACGTAGCCTCCTCTCTGGGGCACGGACAACAGGGAAGTGAGTGTTGGGACACATTGTACAGTGTACAGGATGAAAAAATAATTTGTAAATTACTAAGGGTTCAAGGGGAAGGGGGGAGGAAGGGTAATATAGGGAGGTGATAATGGGGGCCTGGAGGGAGGGAGAATGTTTTGAGAGTGATGATGGCAATGGGTGTGTAAAAGTGACCTGCACACAACTGATGTTGTTAGGGATTGTGATGGGAGTTGTAGGGCTCCCCCCCCCAATAAAATGATTCATTAAAAAAAAGGGGGGGAGGGAAAAGGGGAGGTTTTTAATTTTTAATTAAGAGGAGCTTGTATCAAGGGCTCAAGTGGAAAATGTTGGGAAATGTATGTGGAAACATGTGTGCAAATGTACTTGATACAAATGATATACTGAATGTTGTAGTGCTGTAAGAGCCCCCAATAAAATAAAAAAAAAGAAACCAAGTGAGAGTCATACAGCATAAGAAATCTGCACTCGATCATAAATCTAGTAAAGATAAAAATTTCAATGAAAATCAAGACCTACTTGACAATAAGTCAGTGCTAAAATAGCTGAGACACTTTTTTCTGTTTCTGTGATTTTGAAATTTGTACCAATAATGAGAGTTACAATAGTGGGAGAGTATGCATAAGGTGGGGGGAGGGGGAGATAGGGAGAACTGATCACAATGGTCTATATATAAACCCCTCCAGGGAGACAGACAACAGAAAAGTGGGTGAAGGAAGACATTGATCAGTATAAGACATGAAAAAAATAATACTAATTTATAAATTTTCAAGGGTTCATGAGGGAGGAAAGGTGGGGAATGAGGACAAAAATGAGGAGTTGATATCAATGCCTCAAGTAGAAAGAAAATGTTTTGAGAACTATGGCAACAAATACACAAATGTGCTTAGTGCAATGGATGTATATATGGATTGTGACAAGATCCATACAAGCCCCCAATAAAATGATTAATATAAATAACTGCAATTAATATGAGAAATCTTACATCTAGACCACAATAATCATCAGCATCTTACCTTAATTATTCAAAGGGGTAATTTAAGAATAATATGTAATCAGATTAAACAAGTAGACATATTTTTTCCTCCCTGGGGGATAGACAACAGAAAAGTGGATAAAGGGAGATGTTGGACAATGTAAGATATGACAAAATAATAATAACTTATATTATAAATTATCAAGGGTTAATGAGAAGGAAGAATGAGGAAGGAGAGGGGAGAATGAGGAGGAGGGAGGAAATGAGGAGATGATACCAAGGACTCAAACAGAAAGCAAATATTTTGAAAATGATGATGGAAACAAATATACAAATGTGCTTGACACAATGGATGGATGGATGGATGGATGAATGGATGGATGGTGATGAGAGTTGTATGAGCCCCCAATTAAAAAAAAAAGACAACAACAAAAACATCTGCCTTCTCCCAATATATCATTCATGTCTTCACTTCATCAAAACAGATGAAAAAAGTGGACTCCATTCTTCATTAAAAATTCTGCTTTTGGAACTGGTCAAATAGTTGCCAGAACTTATCTATAGTCTCATGAATTACTTGAGGAGGTTAAGTACAATAGCGTAAACTGAGACAGGAAGCCACTACTTTCTTAGAATGGAGAGCATGAAAGGGCTTTCTGCTCCTTCGAAGAGTAGTTCTCCTCTGTCCTAGAGATTTGCTGTGAGTTGACATCCATTCAAAAGGAGTGAGGGTTGGGCTTTTTTGGGGGGAGGGGTGGCTTTGTTTTTGTTTTGTTTCATGTTAAGTGCAGGACGATGATGATATCTGGAGGTCAGGATATAGTATCAGAAACTTCGTCGTGCTTCTACACTATGCTCACGTTTCCGATGAGTTGGGATGGACACAATGGTGGTGCATTTGGTTCCAGCTTTATAATGCTAAATGCATCAATTGAAAAAAAATCAATTGAAATGTTTTCTGCTTACATTGCCTAATTAGAGAAATTTTACAAATGGTTAGTTCAACAGTCTTTCTGTGAGACTTTGTTTAAATATGACTGGATTATTTTATTAATCACTTATTAAACAAAATGTGTTGAAGACTCTATCCTAGAACCTGAACTTTTTTTTCCTGTGTAAGAAAGACTTCATTTTTATAGAATATTATTGAGGTTACTGCTGCAAGATAGATACCACATGACTCATTTGGCATCACAGGGAATATTTCTTTGAACAGAGGCATCACCCTTAATTCTGCTTAACAATTTCCCTTAAGGAGGACTAAATTAAAGTGCTGATTTATGACACTTCATCCACTATGGGTGATGACTCAAGGCCCAAGTTACATTGATGGTGAGCATAGCAAAATGTTCACAAAGGATATATGTTTTAATGCTAAGTAAAATGAAGTTTGCAATAATGGCATGAATCAAATACATTTTTGAACTCCCTAACAACTAAACCAAAGAGATACTGATCATAATACTCAAGAATACTCAGTTAATTAGGTATATTATTTTATAAATCCAGGAAACTGAGTCATATTCTCACATTTCACCTATCAATTTGAATATAAAAGGAAGCTTCAGCAAGACCGATTTCATCTATTGAAATCTGAAACACGTGTAGAGAAAGTTTTTCTTGCGATCACATTATGAGATAAACTTTTCATACTGTGGCAGTCACCTAATCTGGCGCATATTTGAGGATTATGAGGGTAGAAGAAGAGTCTAGCTTGTCAATCTGGAGAGCGCCAATGAGACCTTTGTGTGGGCATGGCCTTCTCCTCTGAGAATTCTGGGAAATCTGGTACTTCGTTCTTGGAGGGAGGAGACAGTTTTTCACTTGCTTGGAGACTCTGGACCAACAAGCCTTACTTTCTGCAAGACATCCCTGAGTACATGGACCTACCCTGTGCTGCATGAAATCTGGATCTAGAAAGCCCCGTGGAGACTCCTGCCAGCACTGAGTTGCTCACAACACCACTGGGTCCAAAGACTTTCTTGTCACTGGCTTATAGTCATTCTGCATGTGGCACCATTGAATGTGTTTCATGAGTCTGAAGAGCACTTATACATTGGTATCAGACATATGTGCTAATATTGGACTTATGATCTTGGACTGGACTGGGTTGGGATGTTTTTCTCAATGTTCAATTGCTCTTGTACATAGACCTCTCCCTTATGTACATATGTATGTTTACAAATTTTGTTTTTAGAGTCTACTCAGACACACACACATTAATACAATTTCCTATGCAATACATTTTTAAAAATCAAATGGGCACTTTTTCAAATGCATAAGTAAATTATTTTGGCTCTAGATTTTTCTTGTGTATTCAAGTGATTTAAATAAGGTGTATTATTTCTGCAGTTACACTTGAACCACATAGTGTGTTTGCTTATATGTATAGGACAAAACTACTAACCTTTCTACATTTCATTTTAAAGTATAATTAAAAATTACTAGTGTGCTTATTATCCCATAGTATCTAGATAACAAAATCTTGCTTGCTGTAGGTAAGGAGCACTTGAAGTATTCACAGATGAAGATCAAGAATTTCTGCCATCAATATGGATCATAGCTTAATGTAAACAAGCAAAAATAAAACTTGTTCAATAGGTAACATCGTGGAAAACTGAAAAAAAGTTGGAAATTTTCAAGGATTTCATCTTTCTTGGATCCACAAACAATACTCAAAACAGCAGCAGTCAAGAGAGCAAATGAAACAATGAATTGGGCAAATCTGCCACGGAAGATCCATTTTAAGTGTTTGAGAGTACAGGATTTACTTTGAGGGCTAAGGTGTGCCTTGTGTGTATGTGAAAGTTGGACATTGAATTAGGAAGATCAAGAAGAATTGATACATTTGAATCATTGAGCTGGTGAAGAATATTTAATGTACCAAGAACTACAAAACCCCCAAACAAAATAACAACAAAATCTGTCTTGGAGGAAGTACAGCCAGAATGTTCCTTAGAAACTAGGTTGGCGAGACACTATCTCATAGAGTGAGGACATGTTATGGGTCTTGGAAGTCTGACCCATAGTGAAAAGTCAACACAGTCTCAATGGCAGTGTGTTTGAAAGTTTCTCAAGAAAGGCCAGTCTCTATAAAAAGACACCATGTATGGTGGAGTATGATAGCAACCAGAGAGAGACAGAGAAATCGGGGAACACATCATTGTGAAAATGGGCTCCAACAGAACTCTTCTGATTGCCCATGTTTCCTTCTGTTAGCACATAGGGTTGTTGTGTGTCAGAAGAATGCGATGGTCCCTAGCAATAGCAGTAACATAATTAATGGTTTCCAAAATTCAGGAGATCAAATGTGTGAAATCATCTAATCCAATTCTAGTACATAACTGAATCCATCACTGTCTTCTGGTGAGAGTAGGAGGCCCAGCCTTGCTCCTGGAGAGCTGCTGCTGGATTTGAACCACCAATCCAGTGGGCCGCAGTGCCACACATAACCACTATGCCACTGGGGCTCAGCTCAAATTTTGTTTTCTACTTAATACTAAACCCCTTTCAAACTAATATTAATTGAACCATACTACTTTAGAGTGAGATATCAGATTATCAATGATCATGAGGAAAATTTCATAAATAAAAGAATTTCCAAAATATATTTTTTGCAAAAGAATCACTAGTATCTTTGATAATGAGTGAATGAGCGTATATATATCAAGAAATATAAACATATATTCATCTATATTTCACAATCTTAGAAGGTAACTAATTTATTTTTAGTGTCTAAGAAGTTATCTTACATTATGGACAATAATACTTTGATTTAGCTATCCCATAGAATTCTCTTTAGATTTTGAGGAACACTAATTTAGAAATCATTTTCTTGGTATACTGAAACAGTTAAAATATGTTCAATGTATTCTAATTAGCAAAGAGAGTTTCTAGCAACTGGGAAATTAAAATTTAAGAAGCAGTAAATATTTAAAATAAGAAACAATAAAATTGTCCTTTCTGCATGAAACATGGTTTTTAAGTAAGAGCATAATTAATGGGAAAGAATATTTGATGAAAATGCTTACATTAAAAGTTTAAGAACATAAATAAGGCAGTACTTCCATGCCGATCACTTCTACATAGATCACTAGATAATTGTTTATAAATTGCAGAATAATCTGCTATGTTACTTTCTTCTGCCCTTGATACAACTGATTTAGGAGCATCTGATAAATCATAATATATTATTTACCACCCTATGTATATATATTAAATTTTAATATAATATATAAATCATTTTATTTATTTATAGCAATGTATAATACACCTTTTTATAAGGAAAAAGTCACTGTGATTTATTTTTAAATTATTAAACTTAGCAAACAGACGCTGAGAACTTTATCTGCAGTGTGCAGTATCACTGTGTCTGTGTATCCACATAGCAAACCCAAATCCTTAGTGTTTATGGCAGGTAGTCTATGTAAAATATGAGTTCTTCTCCATCTTAAGAGAAGTGTAGGGCTGAGTCCTGGTGGCGTAGTAGTTGAGTACGGGTCTGCAGCCCATTGGCTTGGTGGTTCAAATCCAGCAGCAGCTCTCTGGGAGCAAGGCTGGGTAGCTCCCACGACCACCAGAGGGCAGTGATGCCAAAAAAAGGGGAAAAAAAGAGAAGTGTAGCCAGAATGTTCCTTAGAAACAAGGACATGAGATTCTTTCCCTCATACTTGGGCATGATTGCAGTCCAGGGAAAAGAACATGGTGCTTGGAAAAAGGGATGAACAGAAGAAGAAAGGAAGACCCTTGTTGAACTGAATTGGCAGTGTGGCTTCAGTTACAAACTAAACAATAACAATCGTAAGCCTGGTTAGAGTACATCATGTGTTGTTACTCTGAGTGAAAACTGACTCCTGGCACCTAACAACATTGTCTTAATCCCATTCTGTAATATGAACTTCTTGATTAGAGAGAGAGAGAGAGTATTTATTCCTTAGTGAATTACAAGGTTCAATGACTTTTTAAATATTGCTATTTAAACCAGTCTTTCTAATGGTCTTTCCTGCTTGTTCGGAGTAAGGGACCAGGGGAGAAGATTCTGATTTGGTTCCATGTGAGTGCTGGTTAACGGGTTTCACTGGGATTGTCATTGTGGGGTCTATAAAATGAGCCCTCTCAGAAGGAGTGGGGAGTCTCATGACCAGGGAGAGTCAGAAATGGAGAGTGTCCTCTGGGTCCTGGGAATCCTGAGCAATGAAAGTCCCTGATCCAGAAGTGTGGCATCAGAGAACTGGCAGAGGAAGTTCCCCAGCCACAGACCCAGAAGCCTGGGTATCAGACGGAGCGGTGGGCTTCCCAGACATGGGGCAGGTACAGCTGAGGTTTTGTGGTCAGCAGGGGGTCTTGCTGGAGGGGGCTGCTTTGGGCCTCTTAATTTGAAGAGATGGGTATACTAACCCATAGAATTGAAGTTGAGAGAATCTGGGTTGAAGTTTAAAGGGGAGGGGCATGCCTGTAGGAATATATTTGCAGATCTGAGAGCATATTGTACCATTTCCTGAGTGAACAGTTGCATCTTGAACATGTCAAACCCCCATATTCAAACATACTAACTTCCTTAATGAATACTTTAATCACAGGTTTCAACATTCTATGTCCATGGAAGCAAATGCCAAGACATCAAATTGCACTGGGAAAATCTACTGCAAAAGCAAAGATGTCTTTTAAAAAGCACAGATGTCACTTTGAGAATGAATGTACACCTTATCCCAGACGTGATCTATGCAGCTATTGCATATGTCTGTGACAGAGAGACAATGGAATAGAAATTGTGAGGAAAGCAGGAAACATTTATATGGTAGCACTGTTCAAGAATAGAGGGAAAAACCAGAATTATGAGTAGTGGGGATAATAAGAGCGTACCTTATTTAATATTGACACATACCAGGAAAGAACAATCAATAGAAAAAGGCATCAGTAGGTTAACAGTACAGCAGTTCTGTGGGTCGTAACCCCTTTGGAGATCAAATGACCCTTTCACAAGGGTTACCGAATTCATAATAGCAGCAAAATTATACTTATGAAGTAGCAATGAAAAGAATTTTATGGATGGGCGTCACCACATCATGAGGAACTGTATTGAAGGGTTGCAGCATTAGGAAGGTTGAGAACCACTTCCTTAGTAAGAAGAATTGACTCAATAGCTGCAACAATATTTAAGACATACTAATAGTTTTTAAGACAGCTAGGGCCCCACAAGGATTTGTTCTGTTATGAAAATAATGGCATGGAAACAATGCACAACTTCCTCTGATTTCACAAATGGAATGGAGAGTCAAACTCAACAGCATTCCAAGGCAAATTCCTTCTCAGTGAATGTCAGACATCTCTCTGCTCTCCAACTTGCTCTATTAATTCTAAGACCCAATGGTCTATCCAAGGTACTCGACTAGATTATACCACCCATTGTAATGGCCACCTAGAACTTACAGAAATGCTTGCTATGATTGGGTCTACTAAGAAAGCTGATGGGGTATAATTCAAGGTGAAAAGTTCTCAGGATATATTTCTCCAGGTACAGAGGACCTCTTCTCAGCTATGGCCCCACTCATGCTTTTTCCTGCCTTGGGGGAAAAGTTGGTGGTTTCTTAGGCGAATGAGACAGGACCAACACACTTGATGGCTCAAGATCATGGAAGAATGATAACAGCAACACGGTTGATGGTATGCCTGTCTGCATGGGGGAAACCGAAACTTTGCCTCCTACTCTCAGGCAGGGCGGCAGAGACAGCCACCTGCAGATATCAGTTACTTCATATCCCCACCTCATCCTTCCCTCCACTCTATGAGTGACTTTGTTGGAGTGTTAACACTTCTTTGGATGTTTTAAGAATTATAAACTGCCGTGGTTTAAATCCTGGCAAGAGCATCCTGGCTATGTGATACAAGAAGTATACAGACTCTCCTCTAATACAGTTCTGAGCTCTGGAGTGTCTGTGCTTCAGAGACCTCTGCAATCCAACTATATCCTGTTGACCCTGTGTTATTGTTGCTCTGCATGACAATGAAAAAATACATTTTCTTCATTGCAGTGCTCCCCCTTCAAACCTGTTTGTTTTGTAAGATAAAAGCTGGCCTCTATAATTAGCTTACCCCTCTTTTCCTCAGTTTCTTATCCACATAGCTGCTTGGCCTGTGCTGTGCTTAAGCAATATTATAAATCTCTTTTAACCCTGATAATAAGTTACAAAGGACAACACATTTTGCTTTAAGTTTCAGCCCAAAGCTCCCTTATTAGGCTCCCGGGGGAAACCCACTCTTCATTTTGGACCTCCCGCCCAAAGTCATCAAGCTACCCTGGATCTAATTTGCAATGACTCTTCATTCTGCTCTTGCCACTTCTGTGGCCTGCCTCTGTTAGTCTGGTTTCACGTGTCTCTTCATTCTTGACTGCAGAGACTGAACAGGGATCTTGGGGTTCAAAGAATATACTCTGCTCCCTGATCTTTCTTTCTGGATGATAATGAGATCACCCATTTCTGCTTTTGAGATGGCTCATTTTAAGTATAGTGGATGGTAAAACCAACCAAACCCCAAATTATTGTCCATATACTTTATCTGCATGGCACCCAGGAGTCTTAGAACGATTATGGCTACAAGAGTTACATCAAGAAATTCACTGCCCCAGAGTTATACAGAAGGTTTCTGGGAGTTTGAGTCCATTTGAAAGCCACTGACAACAGCAATACCTCTGTCCTTTTCCACTCTCCTGTACAGGGCAAACACTTAACAAATGCTGAGTAGAATATAGTAAACGAATCACTAAGTACATTACTGACACCATGTTTATTAATATCTTTGAGTGACATGAAGGTGCTTATTCTTAAAAAACACAAACAAAGCTAAATATCTCCCAAGCTCTCCCTGACAGCTTTTCGTGCTAAGTCAGCATGGGTTTTTCAGCATGGTAAATTTGAGATGCTAACCACTACAGATAATTATCCTGTGAACTCATTGAAAAAGAAGCAAACAAACACAAAACATATAATATAGATACATATCTGAATCGGCATAAATATAATGGAGATGTATGAAGAAACTGGGAATTTTATGGGAAGATAGAACTAAAATATAATGGATTTTTTCATGAACGTTTTGAAGTACCCTTGTACATGTGTTTGAGCAGGTAAATTGTTTTAGACAAATCACCAACTCAATAAAATTCTGTAGGTTACCTCAAAACATTTCATATGAATATGACTATACAATCCAACTATCTCAGTAACTCAAATATCTATTTATTGCTCTACTTCTTAGAGCCAAATGCTTCCAGTGAGCTAAATATCTAGCATTTACTGCTCTGCTTTTGAGAATATAAGCATCAATGTGACTGAAAATCCTGAAGGTTATTATAGTGGAAGTCTGCCTACATGGAATACTTTTAGCATTTAAATATATTGGTCACAGTAGTGAGAATAGAAATTGTATTAAAATAAAGGTGTTGACATTTCACAGGCTAATTGCAAAAGTAAGCTGTGAATAGTGTTCATTCCTCTCAAAATAATGCAATTGTTGATGGTATCGACATAAATATGTAATTCAGGAATATGAAATTTGACTCAACAATAAAACCTTGTCTTTGATAGGTGCAGTCATGTCATCTTCCACTCATCAGGATCCTGTGTGCAATAGAACAAACAGTGCTCGGTGCTGTACAAGCTTTAAAAGTGTTATTTGAAGGTATATTTCCTCTAGTTCTTAAATTCTTTCTCCCAGCCACTACCATGATCCCAATCCTACCTCACAAATCCAGCTGGACCAGGGGATGTACCCTGGAGCTGGTAAAAAGCGAAACTCAGGACAGATGATCCATTCAGGACCAGGGGTGAGAATAATGATACCAGAAGAGTGGAGGGAAGTGGAGTAGAAAGGTGGGAACCAATTGCAGGGATCCACATATAACTTCCTCCCTGGGGTATAGACAATAGAGAAGTGGGTGAAGGGATACATTGGACAGTGTACATTTTGAAAAAATAATGATAATTCATAAATTATTAAGGGTTCATGAGGGAGGGGGAATAGGGAGGGAGGGGAAATATGGAGAGTTGATATTAGAAGTCTAAGCAGAAGGAGGATGTTTTGAGAATGATGGCAACAAAGGTGATCTGCATACAACTGATGTATGTATTAACCATGATAAGTGTTATATGAGTCCCTAATGAAATAATATTTTAAAAGCAGTATTATCTGAGCCCATCGTTGCCAACACTGTGTCTATTCATCTCTTCAATGGTCTTTCTCACTAACTTAACCAAGCATGGTGTACTCCTCCAGGGACTGCTCTCTCTGGATAACATGTCCAAAATATGTAGCATGTACAAAGTATGTGAGACAAGTCTCACAATCCTCCTTTCAAAGATGTTTTCTGGCTGTATTTATTCTAAGACAGATATGTCTGCTCCTCTAGCAATCCATGGGAATTTCTCTGTTCTTCAATGACACCATAATTCAAATGAATCAATTATGCTTTTGTTTTCTTTATTGATAGTGCAATTATCACATGCTTATGCGATGACTGAAAATATCATGGTGTGGATCAGGTTACCTTAGACCAGAAAGCAGCATCTTTGTGCTTTAAGATTTTAAGAAGTTTTGTACAGTAAAAGATATATTTTGTGCTCTTCTTTCTTTCTTTCTTTCTTTCATTCTGTTTTATTGACTGCTGCTTCCAGGAACAGTAAAATCTTTGACAATTTCAATTTTCTCAGATGTCGTCTACTGTTGTGAGGTGTTTCTTTTCATTGATGTGGTAATCCACCATACTGAATGCTGGGATCTTTGATCTTCATCCTCTGGTCTTCAAGTACTAACTTTTAGCAGACAAGACTGTATTACCTTCAGGTGTGTCATCGTGGGTGGTCAATATATCTTCCTCCAATCCTGATGTGATGTCTTTCTTTGTTGAAATAATTCAACTTCTCAGATTATCTGATGAGCATGCAGATTGAATGCATGCTATGAAAGGATACCACACTGACCCTAAACTTTCTTATTTTATTCAATGTGATATCCCATCAATATTTTTGAAAGACTACCTCTTGTCCTACACACAGGTTACAAGCATATAAGTGTTCTGAAATTCTAATTATTGGAAGGTTATCCATAGTTTGTTATGATCCATTCAGTTGAATGCCTCTGTATAATCAACAGAAAATAACTAGACATCATTCTGACCTTTTCTATTTTCAGTCAAGACTCCATCTGAAGTCAGCGATAATAACTCTTCTTCCAACTTGTTCTATGGATCTGGCTTGACTTCCTGGTAGCTGTATGCTGATGCGCTGCTTTTTATGTTTTTGAAGAAGGATCGAGCATTTGAACAGTTTGCAATGGCTCATTACTATAGCAAGGGTAACCAAAGAATAGACAAGTGTGTCTTGGAAGAAGTACAATTGGAATATTTCCTAGAAATGAGGGTGGCAAAACTTCCTCTCAAGCTTTGTGGACATGTTGTCAGGAAAGACCATTCCCTGGAGAAGAATCGCAAGTTTTATTGTCATGAAAAATAAAAAAGAAGACCCTCTCAGAGAAAGATTGGTGCAATGGCAATAAAAATGGGCTCCAATACCACATGATTGTGAGGCTGGTGCAAGACTGGACAGTGTTTGGAACCAATTTGAGAACCACCAGCAAGAAATCATTGAAAACAATCACATTTGATATGCTGTCATATAACTTTACACTATTTCAGTTTTAATAACATTATAATTTGCTGTTGATGCTTTTCTCCTTTTGCAATTTTTAAAAGTAAGTCATTAAAATGGGTTTTAATAATGATAAATGTGTCATGAGTTAGTAGGACACTGCACTTTTAAGAATATATGCTTATTTCATTATATCCAGAGAAAAATAACTTTATTTTTATTTAGTTTTTAGCTTTATGATACAATTTCTGCTCTACCACTTAAACAAATCACTTTTTTAAAATGACTATTTTTAAACATTAGGTAGATATCTACAAGCTTCTTGAGATTTTTATATTTTAAACCTTTTTATTAGGAAAGATTATTGAAATTACAGTAACTTGAACAATTATTATAAAATAAATATATAATTAAAACTAGAAATATATATTCTCTTTGTATGCAAATAAGTACCTTTATGATAATTTTTACTTTTGTAAACTTCACTAAGTTAATACATTCTCCTCATTACCAATAATGTGAAGTTTGAAACACAAAATGGAATCAACACAATGATAAAATCAGCTATATCTTTCAGCTATATCTTTTTAGAGTCGATAGGATTGAAAATTCATCTTAAAATTATAATTTGAGTTTAAAATTGCTTAAAATGTCACAAGTAAAATACTTAAGTCCTTGTCTAAGAAAACACACAGTGGAGCTAATGTCAATGGAGCAGAAGGGCACAGGGTTCAAGGACTGGTGATTCTGACCTTGCAGTTAGAAGCCCAATGTGTAACCACTAAGCCACCAGGACAGACTAGATGCAATCATAAGCGTTCAATAATATGAGGTTTGAGGTAATCTGTTCAATATATTTTTTTCAAAATCATTGTATTGAAGCTAAAACCAATATCACATCACTTCATAGTTTAATCAAATCAAGCAATATTATATAATTGCTACTGCAACTGGTTTCAAAACATTCTTTTCCTTCCAGAACTTCTTGATATCAGCTTCCTTTACACACTCTTCACTGTCCCACCCCAACTGCCTCCCAGAAACCCTTCTACTTGCTGCCCCTCAAGGTTCATCAATCCTGGATCTGACATACTGAAAAAAGACATATATGTAACAAACATCCAAGAGGGTGACCCCAGTGACAAAACACACCTGAGATAAACCCTGTATGAGCCAAAAAACACAAGAAAATTTGGAGAAAATTTTGAAAACCAGATCACACCTAATCTGAAACAGATGGGAGATTAACTGAAAAGCTTTTAACAATTCAAATCAGGAGTATCCTTGCGATCTTCTATAGTCAACTCTCCAATACACTCTGTTTAATAACCACTTTCCTCCCATCCCTCTATTATGGAGAGAGGGATATCACCAAAAGCTTATTTCCTATGTGAACCCCACAAATATATCTTGGGCTCCCATTGTCATCCTTAGCCTTCTGCAATCTGGATTCTCATGATTTAGACTCTGAAAGGATTCCCTCCTTTGACTTCCTATTATCCTGATGCTGGTCTGCTTCTTCCATACGGACTTAGTTGACCGCTCGCTTAGATGGCTGATTGTTTGGAAACAAGCCTTTAAAACACCAGATACTTTTTTTTCTGATGGTTGGGCACCATCTAAGTTCTTCCTCATATTTATCTATAGCACCCATACCTTGTGGGTTCCCTTCCTGAGAGAGTGTTTTTGAGCAAGACCATGATATAAGAATGAATTGTTCTTAAGTTGAAGCTTGGATTTAGTGTGAGTCCAAAACCCATTCCTGGATCTATGTATTCTTGGTTTTTCTTGTTGTCATTTTGCTTTTAATCTTCCTTTGGCTCCCTTTCAATCAATCATTCTTGTTAATTTATGGTAGCGTCTTATTGATCATTCATCTGAGGCATGAGAATCTTCAGTTAATGTTGTCTTTGATTAGCCTCTGGTATTAAAATGTTTAAAGCCCTATTAAGGAAAGGATATTGGGCTAATATAGATGAACTCCATATTACAGTACCTGAATTATTGACTTGTATAGTATCAATCCTTTTGTAGCTGGAAGCTATTTACAACAAATGGGTTTTAATTGTCAAGGAATATTAACAATAATATTCATGGAGAATGTCAATCACATGTTTGCCATAGTAATCCATATCTTAATACAGCACATAGGGCATTGACCAGGTAACAAAACCAGGCTTGTTACCCTATTAACAGCTCAACAATAATTTCTAATGGAAGTGGAACCATTCTTCTAGCAATCAGGTTTAGAATAATGATGTGAAACAAAGACTTGTTTTTAAGATCAATGTAAAAACTGTTTAGATTTAAAAACAACAGGTGAGCATGATCACACATATCCTATGCTACTATATATAACTGAAAACATGTTCTGCTGACTTTAAAGGAGAAAATGTCCAATTTAAAAATAGCTTTAATTCTTTATTTTTCCCTCTTAAAACATTTTTCACATTAAAGTTTTTAAGTCTACTGTGTTTTTTACAAGTTCAGCATGCTTATGGTGTTATTAAAAGAAATGTGAAAATATGATGAGTTACACAATGGGCTGATAATCTCATGGTCAGGAATTGGAACCTGTCATCTATTTGTGAGGAGAAACATGAGGCTTGCTGCTTCAGTAAAGACTTGCAGCTTTGAAAATACTGGGAGGAGCACTTTACCCCTGCCCTATCTGATCATTATTAGTTCTTATAGATTTGATAGCGATGGGTTTATATTTTTAGTTTTATTGCCATCAAGTATATCCTGAATAACGGCAACCTCAAATAAAACTGCAGCAATACTTTCTTTTCTTCTATGGTCATTTATTCTAAATCCAGAAATTGCATACACTGGATGCAATAGAGCATTCTATGACACGGTTCAGGTGCACCTTGGTCCTCAGACTAACATCCTTGCTTTTCAACCGATACTTAAAATTCATATTTGAAGCAAATTGTCACCCAAGATTTTTTATGTCACTGTTGTTGTTTGCAGGGGCTGTCCAGTGATTTCTGACACAGAGTGAGTGATCCAATGTACCAGAGAACAAAACTCTGTCTATCTAACATCGTCCTCAAATTATGCTTTGTTTGAGCTCAGTGGTACAGCTCCAGGCATCTCTATGGGCATTTTCCTCTATTTCCCATGCAATCAACATCAACAAGCATGATGCTGATGTTCAGGGCCTGACCTTGATGACATGTCCTACGTACGTGAGATGAAGACTTGCCACTGCTGCTTGTAAGGAAGATCCTGGTTGTAAAAGAAGTTCTAATGAATTGTGGGATGACATAAAAGACATGGTACCTGAAGAAAGAAAGGGCCACTATGGACACTTTTCTTATGATCTATTTAAATTTGTTCTAGTTTTTAATATTTTCTGCTCTCTTTTTATTAGGTTTTTACCTGTTACTCTTCTTGTATTTTTAATGTGTTTAAAAAAAATTAACCTTGTTTTATTTTGCTTTGTAAATGAAATCCATTTTATAGGCAAACCTATAAAAACAGGAACTAGATTAGCAGGCCCTGGGGTTTTTTTCAGGGAGAATTTGGGGAAGAGCTAATAACAATGAATGTAAAAATGGCAAAAAAAAAAAAAAAACCAAACCATTGTGGTGATGATTTTACAACTCTTCTTGATATGATTTAATTATTGAATTACATGGTATGAACTACATGCCAATGAACTGTTGGGGGGAATCCAAACTAATAAATCAGTCTAGAAAAACAAAAAGTGGGATTCTAGACATTGGTTTAGCATGTATAGCTGTCATTATTATGAATAATTTGCCTTCTATTTGGATTTCAAAAAGAGTTTTTTATCAAGAATGGATGTTGAATTTTATCAGATGCCTTTTCTGCAACATATGAGTTAGTTTAATCATATAATTCTTGTGTTGTATTTTATTTACATAGTAGATTACATTAATCCCTTCTCTAATATTACATCCTTGCATATCTGGAAAAAATAAAGTGGATGTCAGAAGAACTGACACTTGCTCTTGAACATAAGGTAGCTAACCAATGAAGTAAAATCATTTGAAGTAAAAGAGCTGGACAGAAAATTGTAAAGGGTTGTTTTAAAAGACAAGATATTCTAATGAAATATGTAAAAACCATTAAGTTAGACATATTAAAAGAAAGAATACCTTTATCATATCTCACTATGAATGAATTGAAGAAAAGTTCAAGCTGAGATATGCAATATTAAAGGATTTCCTGGGCAAAAATTGAACAATACCAGAAGCATCCAAAGAAGTCTAGCTCCAGTCTAAGAAGAGTGAAAGGTTAGCTAGATGCAAAAATTATTTTGTATAATATCTGATATTGCCCCAAGTGATGGCCACTCTCATGAAGATATAGGTGCTATGTAGGTGCTATAGAAAAGTGTGGTGAAGATAGTAAATGGTGTCCAGTCTTAAATGCTTGTGTTCAAACAAGCAGCCATCTAAATAAGACATCAACTATGTCCACCTGGAAGAATCATACAATCAAGGATTGTAAATAATACAATCCAAATCGAGAGGAGGGGATGGTATTAAAGCTTAAATTGTGAACAACTAGTTTACAGAAGATTGTGGGGGACAGCAGCAGCCTAAAGTCCACTTGCAGGTTCTCACATGGAGGAAGCCTCCAGAGAATTTCTTCTGACTATAACTGAGAGGCATGAACAGCCTGATTATCAGACAGAGAGCTTTGTAAAGCAGATTATGGAAAACATAGGTTAAAATGTAATATTTAACCACTTATTCTCCCTTTTGACTGATTGCTAAATTATTTCTCTCTTAAAAATAATGAGGAAGGGAAATATTCGTGAATTAGCTTATCACCATACTCAAGGGAAGTGTATGGTAAAGATCCTTAACATCATGCATAATGCATTGGGAAATACATTATTATAAATGCAGTTGGTTAAAATTTAACACATCATTTTATCTTCTTTTTGATATATTTTAATTTATTCTTGTGTCTAGTATTTCTTGTTTTCAATTGAAGTTTTTATGTTTTACTTTAGTATTATTAATTTTTAAAAGATCTGTAGATTAATTCCAGATAGATAAATTTAGAGACAATAACTGGATTAATGGTATATTGGAGAAAATACAGAAAGCAGAGACCTAATAATGATGAATATAAGAAGGTAAAAAATGTGTGAAAACTGACAGTGATAATGATTGTACAACTCTTCTTGATGTGATTGACCATATGATATGTGAATAACATGCCAATAAAACCATTAAGAATGATGATAGGCATATACAGTGCCATTGTGCTAAAATAGCTGACTAAAAAATGCAACCATTTCAAGAGCTAGCATATGATTAAGAATCAAAGATTCTGAAGAAAAAATTCAAGCAGCATTGAAAGTATTAGGGGAAAAGATTGCAGGAATTGATAGAATATCAATGGAAAGGCTTTACTCATTTTTTCTATGCCAAGAAATTTGGAAGACAGCTATCTCATGAACCAGTAGGAAAATATACATATCTGTGTCCATTATAAAGGAATAAGACACACATAATACAGAACTAATAATATCATTAATATAACATACAGGTAAAATTTAGTTGAAGATGCATAAAAATAGTTACAATAGTAGGGCGGCAGGGATCTACCAGGAAGTCAGACTCACAATAGGAGGTTGAATGAGAGACATTATTGCTGATGTTGGGTGGATCTTGGCTGAAAACAGACTATCAGAAGGACTATGCAAAGGCATTTGCTTATGTGAATTATAACAATGGTTCACATCACAAAAGAGAGGTACCAGTAAGTCTAGTTTTTTTTCATACATTGCTTGTACTCAGGTCTAGAATAGTCGTTGGCATAGAAGAAAGGGGTATTTACCAGTTAAAATAAGGAAAGATGTATGTCAGGATGGTATTTTTCCAAAAATAGTCTTTCAGTCTATATGTTAAGCAAATAATTCAAGAATGCCAACTATATAAAGATAAGCATGGCAATAGGATTGAAAGGAGTCTCATTAATAGTCTGGGATATGCAAATGACACAATTTTGCTTACTGAAAGTGAAGAAGACTTTAAGCATTTACTGATAAAATTCTAAGTCTTACAACTCAATGTAAGTAAATTATTATCCTCACGATTGGAACAATAAACAACATTACAGTAAAATGGAACACAATGCCTAATTTGTCAAGACTTTTTACTTATATCCATAATCAATGCTCATGGAAAAGAAAACAAGAAACCAAAGGACAAACTTCAATGGACAAATTTTCTACAAAACAACTCTTTAAAGTCTGATAGAGCAAATATCACATTGATAACCATGTGTGTGACTCAAGCCATTGTGCTTTCAGTCACTTTATATACACGGGAAAACTGGATTATGAATAAGAAATGCCAGAGAGGAAGAAGCTAAATTTGAATTGTGGTATTGATAATGAATATGAAAAAACTATGGATTTCTGGAAGAAAGAAAAAAGCAAAAGAAAAGCCAAACAAATGTATTTTAGAGAAAACAAATTTGTCAAGGAAACAAATATGACTGGTTTATTCTTACATATTTTGGACTTTTACTGTCAGAAGAGGCCAGTGAATGAAAAATACATCCTGCTCGATAAAGTAAAGAATCATTAAAAAAGAAAAAAAAAAGGAAGAAGATCCTCAGTGAGATGGATGACACAATCCTGCAACAAGAGATTTGAACACAGAAATGATTGTGAGAAATGATGGAAGTCCGGGGTCAGCTGAGGGACAGATCATCAATTAAACATATGTAAACTCCAGGAGAAACTGAGGAAAATGAAAACAAGTACATGACAACAAATCTTTACTTGTAATTATGTCATAAAATAATTACCATAATGATCATTAGAGAGACAAAACACAAATGACTGAAATGAAAATAATGAGATTAAAGAATTGATAGATTTCAAATTATTATTGAAGAGTCATAATAAAGTATTAGATAACATGAGGATTAACTAACACTAGAAATATTTTCTCTTGCTTTATTGATTATGCAAAAGCTGTTCATTGTGGGTCATAATCAATTATAGATAGCATTGCTAAGAATGGGAGACTCAGATCACCTCTGAGGTAACCTGTACATAGACCAGAAGGCAGTCATTTGAACAGAACTGTGGAATACTACATGACTTAACATTAAAGCAAGGGCTGAATCCAAGCTGTGTATTTTTACCATATGCAGTCAGTCTGTGGAGCATCGGGTGAGCTGTGGGTTAGAATTGGACTTGAAATCCGGCAGACATCAGTGGGCTTGGTATTTTGATTATTTAAACTGCACAATAGTCCCAAAAAATTGGGATTCTGGATTATAGTAATATGGCTTCAAGACTGGAGGGAAACTCATTAGTAAACTGTGTTATGCAAATGACATGCTTGCTGACAATGAAGAGGACTAAAACCAAAATTCCTACAACTGGGCCAATTGGCAACCTCATGATAAAAGAGATGCACGTGAAGATGTCAAGGACTCGGTTTTACTTGAATCCATAACGAATGTCCGTGGACATTCAGATGTCAGAGGACATCCCAGGCAGTGTTTCACTGGGAGGATCTGCTACAGGACATCACTTTAAAATGTTCAAACTTTGAAAAGTAAAGTGGGTCTAACCAAGTCGTATAATTATCAAACATTTGATATGTATGGAAGATCTGGGCAAGGCAGAAGAAATAAAAATGATTCCTTTGAATTATGGTGTTGGTAAATAACATTGAACTTACCATGGACTGACAAAAGAGCTAACAAATCTTTACTGGAAGAATAGTCAGACAGCAAGGATGACTAGAGTTTATCTCAGAGACTTCATGACTAGTAGGTGCTAATGGTTTGGGATAAAAATATCCTACTTGGTAAAGTATAGGCTATTCAGGAAATAGGAAGTCTTTCCACTAGATGGTTTGACAGAGTGCCTGCAATTCCAGAGCATGGGGAAGATTCTGAGGCTATGGCAGAATCATGTCATGCTTCATTATTGTTCTACACAGAGTCACAATGTGAGAGTGCTAACTCGATCACTGCGCCCAGCCAAAAGTATTTAAATGATTTCCCTTCATAAACAAGATAATTATTTTATATTGTAGCACAGGCAGGATACTCAGGCAATCTGAGCATTTATTATCCTGGTGTTCTTAGTGAGGAACACCTAATCAATTCTTTTATGCTAATATTCTTTGTAATAGAATGTCCCCATTTCATGAGCTATTATATTATCAGCATTTTTTATTATTTTCATTTAACATACTAGAAATAATAAAGGGTTGCTATGTGCTGGCATTGACGCAATGGCAGTGATCTGATCTTTGATAATTAATGGAATATGGATTTGAAATATTTTCAAAAAGCCTTACGAAAATAAATTTTAAGGGAATGATTAGGAATTATTGATATTGTACATAGTCATATAATCTTCAAGAATTTCAGAACTGAGTCAAATCCTTCTGAGTTTTCAAAGTGCTATACTTAAATTGACAAAAATTAAAGAATTTTTTTCATCTGTATTAATAGGATATTATTTATCTCTTCTACATTTTAGATTTTGCTTTTGGAAGGTTTTATTGGTTTCATAAAATTAGTTCTGAAGGATTCTTAGATTTCTATTTCTATAAAGTGATTCTTGTTGCAGTGGTGAATTTTTAAAATAATTATAATATTATTATCAAATAATATATTGTAGAATGCATCAAAAATTATTTCAAATCATTATTAATTACATAATGTAATGTCCTTAAAAGAAATGCATATAATTTTGTGTTAAAAGTATTTAATAGATACCCAAATATTCATGTTTTCCTCCTTTTCATGTGTATTTAACTAACTTAAATTTTGCAAAAAATTGTCTTGTTTCAATATATTTTGATAAAGTGTTTCTAAAGCCATATGTTCATATTTGAAAGATTAAAATTTTTCTTTCGTTTATTTATTTTTGCTTGTTTCTCTTACCTTTAACATTCATGGTACTGTTTACTTGTGTTATAGGTACTTATTTCTTCTATTTTTTTTTTTGAGAGCACAAACACAGTCCCCCAGGACCACAAATTTTGCAGTTGAGTTTCCCACATTTGGGGAAATCTCAGGGGTCAGAACACCCAGAGTGCGATGCATAAGTCTCGCCCTGGGAAAACCACCTTCGTGATCATAGTGTCTCCCATGCCAGGGAAGTATATTTTCTTCTATATTTTTAGGTATTGGGCACAGATAAGTTCCTTTAGAAACTCACTTTTATCTCATAATACCAATTACATTTATAAATTTACACTTAAGTACTGTTATATATGCATTTTATAAAGTCTTACATATTTTAATTATCATGCAGCATTATATATTAAAATAGTTTTAATTGTATCAATGATAAATAACTTTCCATTACTTGAGATTTCCAAATAATCTGACTGTTTTTCATTTTTAATTTAACTTTACTATGGTAAAATTATTCTTATATATTTTTAAAGTTTTCAAGATGGATTGGGAATATTTTGTGGTATGAAATATCTTTTGTACTTGTAAATGATGTCATTAAATATATTATTGTGTAAATTAAATGCTTAATAAGCATGTCATTGTTATTGATACTTTGGTTTAAAAAAGGCTAAGTAACATGCCATTTATTTAAACTTCTTGTGCATTTTCAGTTCTATAGTAAATTACTATGCAGTTTTCATCTTGGATAGTTTGCCATAATAACAAAATGGTCTCTTTATTGAATTATGGGTATATTTACAGTGTTTTAGATTGTTATTCTAAATGGTAATAATTAATTTACATCAGTATAACTTTATTTTTAACATATATTGTATTACCATGCATTATTTAAAATAAGTGTGTGTGAAATTATTGATCCAAGGACATGGCTTTTAACATGTATCATACTTATAGACTCATATTTTAATTGATGGGTTATAACCAGTATTCAGGGCTTACAGAATGATCTAAGACTAAATACATCTATGTCTATTTCTATCTATCTATTAATGAGTCAAGATTTTCCTTTTGAATACCCTAAATACATTCAATCTTGATGTAACCTTTTCTCCTACTTTCAGTCAAGGTTGAGGTAGATAGATATACCATGAAGCTATAGGTTTTTGATTACTATTTGTTTAATGGGAAGATAGCATTTTATTTATATTATCACTAACTCCAGGAGAGTTCAGTTAACTACAGAGAATGCATGGTTCAGTTATGGGCTCAGTTCTGTTATGTTTGTATGAACTTACATGAAGATCTCGGCTCAATATATTGTGTAATTTACCAATGTAGCCCATGGAGGTGCTTTTGGAAGTTCATTTTATTTTATGTTAATGTTTGTAATAAAATATAGTTTTGTTTCTAAGCAATATTTCCAAAGAGAAAATTGATTGTTCCCAGGTACATTTAATCTTCACACTTGTCTGTAGCTTGTCATCCTGGAGTAGCTGTGACACTCAAACTATGCTGCTAGTATTTGAAATACCAACAGGATCACCAATAGTAAACAGGTCTCAGGAGAGCTTCCAGATTCAGAGCAAACTGGAAAGAAGGACTTGACTGTCCACTTTTGAGGGTTTATCCACTGAAAATGAAATATATGGCAGCAATGTACTGTCTTTAATAGTAATAGAACATAAGTTCCTCCAAGCATTCCTGGGAAAAATCTACCTGCTCAAATAAAGCCTAGCATACTTACCTAACTGTAGAATAGCTTTCAGGACTTTCATTTGCTGATGAGATATCATTCAAAATGAAAACAAACACTTGTAAGCATCCAATAATCATTGGAACATGGAATATTTGAAGGATGATTCTAGCACTTTTGGAATTTGTGAAAAAC
Source organism: Nesogale talazaci (assembly GCA_004026705.1). Classification (NCBI taxonomy): domain Eukaryota; kingdom Metazoa; phylum Chordata; class Mammalia; order Afrosoricida; family Tenrecidae; genus Nesogale; species Nesogale talazaci. Next base: position 14,316 of record PVJH01000543.1, on the reverse strand, counting down.
ACAGTGGAGTGTGTGTTGAGGTGCTGAAAAGCTCAAATTGCTTGGCCATTTTGAATAAATCAATTATGACTGATAGTCCAGTAATGGATAATTCAAAAGGAATGGCATCATATTCATAAGTAAAAAGTTGAAGTACAATGCTTCCTGTGACTGGATAACATCAATATACCTTCAAGGAAATACATGATAAAATTATCATACACACAAATTTATATACCAATCAATAGAGCCAATGATGAAGAAAACGAAACAGTCTACCAGTTTCTTTAGTCTGATATGTATAAAATAGTTAATCAAAATATATTAAGATTACAAATGAAAATTTGGAAAATGAGAAACAATCCGACTTTTGCAAGACCAAAGACTTCTTCAAAGCAAATACTTTTTGTTTCATTAATGTGAACAGTGAATGTGCACTTGATCCACAATGGACTGACTGTAGAGGAGCTAAATTAGCTCCATCTTCAGTAAAAGACATTAGAGATGCACAATATTAGTAAGCAAAATGAGGCTATATATTGACTGTGGAAGAGACCATCTTTTTCATATGTTCAGATTGCAGGTGAAGAAAGTTAAAATAAGCCCATTATAACTAGAATAATACCTTAAGGAATCACACCTGAATTTCCAGAACTTTTCAAGAACACACTTAATATACTAGCAATAATGACAAACAGCTGTGGGATGACAGCAAGACTATCACATATGAGTAAAACAACGACTATTTAAAATATTTTTAAAAACCCAGAGCACAGTAGAACCCCAGACCTCAATGCTAATTGGTTCTAGAAGGAGAGTCAAGGTGTTATGCAGTCGAGTTCTGAATCATTTTTTCCATAAGAAATAACTGAAAATAGATTAATCAATTCATGACTGCCAAGATTTTACACTCACCTTGCCTTTTTAATACAAAACATTACAATCATATTACAAAGTAAATAACTTCAGAGTTAAATATAATTTAAAGAAGAAACATAACATTAAAACAGTTTTTGACAACTATAGTCTAGCCCATACCTGAAATGGATGAGGATCTGGATCTGTGGACACAGATGCGGAGAGAGAATCATTGTTTGGAAGTGGAACGCCCTTCCATAATACCTACTGGCAGCTGCTTTTCAGGAGATTTTTTTCCCCCTCTTCATTGCCTTTTTTCACTAGGATCTGGCTGACTTTCTCTTTAAAACAACAACAACAACAACAACAACGCTGTCTAATGCGGTCTTCTATTGGCGTTTCCTCTCAACTCCTTTCTGAAAGGGTTACTAAATTATCATCAACATTTACTGATATCTCAGTTAACCATTTCCTTATCATGATGATTCTTTTAAAAAAAAAAGAAAAACGATTTCTTAGGACCCATGGTTTTTTATCTAAAAACAGTACACAAAGGCACAAAAACTAAGAAAAATTATAGCAAAATGCTTGGAACACAGCTGCAAAAGTTTTAAACAACACGTGCTAACAACGCCAACTAAAGTCAAGTGGCCGAAACACGAATTTCTTTTGTTTACAAAAATCATGTACGCCGGGTCGGATTCCAGTGTTTTGTTTGAGCTCTGATGCAACATTTTCTTGACGTTTTGCATTGAGATCCGATTATGTCCATTTCTGATGCAGTCCAGTACCAGGATTCTACTGCACATGTCAAAAGAGACTCTAAAACGTGCTCATGAAAATGGAGCAGCTACAGCAGAGAAGAAATAGTGACACAAAACAGCTACCGGTAAATATAAACCTTTGAAGGGCGGTTCTAGAAGACAGAGGAAAAGGCCCTCGGGAAAGCCTGGCGTCAGACAGCCAAACAGAAGAGCGTGCTAAGCAAATCTCATGATGAATGAAATGAAGAAAAAGATCCGGCACTGAGTGGTAATATTGAAGTATTCTAAATGCAAAACTCACCACTTCTGCCCGTTTGTGATAGTGGGGTGACTTGAGTGTTGCTATTATGTGGGAACGATGTCTCTGGTTTTTTAAATATCAGCAGGGTTGCTTAAAATGAACAGATTTCAGCAGTTTTCAGACTAAATACAAAATGCAGAGAAGGAATAGGCTGTCCACTGAAAATCATTTGGATAGCATCTAAACATTATCAGACACAGACACCCCCAATCGCAGCAGTAGAATATTGTTGTCAGTAAACCCAAGAGAAAGCTTCCAGAACTCTCCACTTCCACAGGTGCTATCGTGGCTGTGGGTGGTGGTCATCATGAAGTAGTCTCCTAAATGATAACACAAGGATGTGTTCCATACTAAGTCAGAGTCACAGTGCTTGATGTGTTTCAATCTAACCCTCACTGCAGTCTGCCATTTGAAAGCCTATGAGTTATTACTACATGCTAGTAATATACTTCATGTTGAGCTTATATTTTATTCTAGAAAATAGTCCTTGAAATAAATCATTTATTTCAGTCCCACACTGTTTTATCCATCATTATTTTTCGAATATGTAGTGACAGTTTTTTGTTTGTATATTCACTTGTGTGAATGATAACATATTTTAGTGCCTTAATGCACTGTATCTATTTCTGCCCTTCACAGTATTCATAAGTCAGTCTCATAGAAGCGATGTAGGGATTTTTTTCTCTTCTATATTCTTAACAGTGTTTGAAGCACAATTACATAGCTCATCATTTGATGATTTTAAGAATTATCTGTCACTAGACTTGATTTTCCCCCAATAGCAGATTTCTTCTGAGCATGCACTAAACATTCTCCCCCTATATTTTTCTGTGCATCTGACCAAAAGTGTATTAAAATTTTGAGTGGTGATGATAGAGTGGAAAAATGCCTTTAATTGTCAAAATTAATATGAAGGCATGATATTCACTATGAATTCATAACTGCAAATGAACTTAAAATCATTAATCCTCTTTCCATTAACATTCCCCAAATGAAATATCATCTGGACATATCTCTTTCTAAAACTTAATATTAAGTTACAGTAAAACTTTAATGTTTGTGTTTAAGAACATAAAGGTTTCATTTGCATAATGAAACTTATTATCCCTGGAGTGCCATGAATTACTGATTACAAGTGAATTTTTTCCTCTTCTATTTACATTGAACTAGTTACAGTTTTTGGTATTCGCACATAATTTTCACTTGGAAATTTTATCCCACAGGATAACCTTTCCCAATAAGTAGGGCAATTCAAAGTAAAAGAATAACTCAATAAATCAGAAAATAAGCAAAGCAAAGTAATATACAATTGAAATACAGAGATGAATTCAAATAAAAGTAAATGTTTGTCTCATATTTTATTGATTGATACAGATTCAATGATGGTTATTTTTCCATAAGAGAATCATAACTAAAATTAATATATTTGAAAAATTTTCCTATTTCCTTACTTTTGTCAGAAAGTGAATTCATAGTTAGAGTGGCTCCACGGGGTAGAGTGGGACCGCCTGTATGGTTCCCAAGACTTCATTCTATATGATTGTAGACCAGATTACCTGGTCTACTGCATGAGGGCCTGGGAGTTTTGAGTCACTGAACTTTCTGTGAGCAGCTGAATGCTTCGTCACTGTGGTTACCATAAATAAAGACAGAAAAGGGCTGGCTCACCTGTTCAAAATCAGATTTGAGTTAACTCCATTATGTTTCAGTTTTAAAAGTTATATTGAAGTTTTAAAAGACCTGTGCTATTTTCTCCTTTTTACTTTAATTGTACCATCATGGAAACTTACCACTGAATATTCTTTAAAGCCCTCACATATGTTGGACTTTGAACTTAAATGGAAAGAAGTCATTCAGTATATCAAAATTAAACACATGAAGAAAAGAGTCACACTTCAAATTATAATTACATATTTATGTTCATCGTGTGTTTTCTATTAGATTATTTGTATTTTTTCTTTTGGTTTCTTTTGGTTTATGTACATTAAGCAAATTCACCATAATTTATGTAAAAGCTACAAATATTTTTCATAATATACTATATCCCTACCTATCTCACATAGACATATTACATTTCAATTAATATGAATCTTAAGTGTTTGTTACTTATTTATGAATTTTTGCTCTATCTTTATTTTAGGTGTTTATTGTATATAATAGTATTTATTGGACATACCCTGCACTACATAGCCCGGGTATACAACATGATGCAGAAAGCAGAAAGCAGATTTTGGTGTTAGCATTGTTTATTAGTAGAGGTATAGAAAACATACAAGATATAATTAATTAGAACTGGCAGTGGGAAACTTTATTCTGTGAGAAATTCCTCACAGTTTTTTACACTTACCCCATTTAAAAAGCATATGTGGCCATTGTTATTAATATAAACATATCTCTTGTCTTTATGTAGAGCAACAATATATGTGAACAATTAGAATCAAGAGAGTTAAAGGAATGTATCTATAACAAAAATCAAAAAGCAAACACTCTATTTCTTGGTTTTGAATCGTTATAAAGTGTGCTTCATATTGCCTTTATATTTCATGGATACTTTTTGGGGGACATCAGTTTTTCTTAGAGAAATTTTATGTTAGAACCACATATAAGCAAGAAATTATAATACATAGCTTTTTAGACTTGTAGAAATATCAATTTAATGCCACCAGTAAAGTTTTATGGATTAAAATCTTACTACCAGTGATCAAAATATAGGTTTATATTATATAGAAAATTTAAGTGAAAATTATGTTACACATATAAATAATTTTCAGTTTGCAGTCATCCAAACCATTATTGCTTACTTACATATTATCAAGGTTTAACAAACAAGTCTGAGAAAACATCTGCTTTATATATTGAGCTCTAAACATATCATGTTTATCCTCATATAGATTATATTGAAAATAAAAGCAGGAACATGATGTGCATAAATCACAGTAAACTGTTTTGAGAGAATAAATAAATCCCCCCCAAAAGAGCATTTTATTAAAACAACGTTTTTAGGCGCTCAACTATGAGCCAAAAATTTGGCCATTTGGACTGACCAGAAGGGTCTCGGGACCTCGTAGACCAGCAGTCTGAAGATCCCCATTTGAAAGGGTGCATACACAGCCTTGAAAACCCTATAGAGATGGTCTACAGCATGCAGCTGGAGATACAATGAGTCGATACAGACATAATCAGATCCATGCTTGTCTGGACTTATCGTTTACCTAATATTCATCTGCAATAAATAAAGGAGGAAGTAATTTTTTATTCCTCTATTTCAAAAATGTCTCATGAAATAGATGGTCAAAGAATACATATTTCAAAATCAGAGCAGAATCAAATGGATCTAATTTTCAAAAACAACTTTTAAATGGAGAGAAGTTGTGGATGGACATAACAGAATAAATAATTCAGTTATAATAATGGATGAAATACACTAGATTTTTTAAAGGGTGAGCATGATTCTTCAAAGGCAGGGAATGAGAATTTGGCCTTAGAAGTGAGGAACTTCACCATGAATTTGAAATAATGTGTTGCTAACTCATGTCCTATTATTTATTATGTATAATTTATGTGAATAATTAACTCTTAATTTTTTGCACCCTTTCTAGTGTGGATAGTGAATTTTCTCTTCGGAACAATTTGGGAGCACCAGACACATGAGAAATATTTTATTACAATTTCATTTTGCTGGGAGCAAATCTGTATTTCACTATGAATAAATGCCCAGTAGTCAAATGAGGAAAAGAAAGGTTTGCTGAATGGATCTAAGTGTGATGATCTACCCTTGGTTTAATTAGGAGGCGTTCCAGAAAAGCAAAGCCAACCCTCAGTTGTATGAATTGCTAAAATGCATATTACGTGGTGCTCGGAAAATAATGATTACCTCTTAGTCTTATCACAAGACTTTATAGTTCGATTAAATGAAACTCTGTCTTATAGTCTCTTAAAGTATTCAGTTTTCAGTGAAGTATATTATATTCCCATTAAGGTTTGCAGAAAAGTTGGAAACTACATGAAACTAAATAATTTATATTTGTGTCTTTATGCCTCAAAAACCCCAAGTCAGAATAATGATATTTTACTGACTCCCACAGTTTGTATGTTCTTGTAGGAAGAAAACAGGGTATTGCCAATTGAAGCTGTTTAATGAAAAGTCAGCAAGACAACAAATGAGAATTTAGAAGAGTCGACTGCTGCTAATATATCACCCTGCTGTGAAGATGACTCACACTGCCACTTGCTTTCAATTTGTTAAAACATCTTGATATTTTAAATGCTTAAATAACAATATAAATAATACTATAATAATACCCATGAATTTACAATTTATATAACACTTTAAATCTATAACCCACATAATTTTCCCATATTCAAAATTAATTTGACCTTGGTAATTTTCTAATGTCTTACCAATCTAATTGTCTATGATTACTGGAGGGAAATAGAAAAGAGTAGTAGATGTCCACTGTCATTTTATTACAGACATATATTTTCTACCTCAGATCATAACCCATCACTGCCAATGAGCCCATCATATCATTAAAGACTCCAAGTCCACTCCAGTTTTATTTTCCCTCCTTTTTTACTTAGGCCAATATTTAGCTCTCAGGGTAAGACATTTGGCGTGTTGGGGTTTTTTTTTTTCCTTCTTTTTTTCCCATTAGCAATTTGCATTTATTTATTTATTTATTTATTTATTTATTTATTTATTTATTTATTTATTTATTTTCTCATGCCTTACCCTCTAATCCTCCCTCTCCCATCATCTCTTCCCTCTCTCTGTTTCCAGCCCCATCCTTGTCTCTTTGTAGATTTTGCATTTACTTTTCAAATCAATACTTTGTATTTTCAATTTAGAATTCCTGATTCTTAATTGCAACATTGCTGATGATTAAAATTGTTTTCAGGTAGAAATCTAAAGTTAACAGAACTAAAAGAAGTTTAAAAATCTAGCGATATCCATAGTTATTTATATATATTCATTGATTATCTGAATGTATAAAATATCTTAGGGAAAAATGTAGCATTTCACCAGAACAATAATTCAGAGTAAGGATCAATGCTGTGATATTTGAATTTAGCAAAATTAGTAAGCTTTTATAATTATTGAAAAATATGTTATTTTGTTTTGTTTTGTTTTGGGCATCACTGCCTTGGGTGGTCATGGGAGCTACCCAGTGCTGCTCCTGAGAGATGCTGCTGGATTTGAAACACCAAGCCCAGGGGTTGCAGTCCTGCACCCAATCACTTGCCACCGGGGTTCAGCCCTAAAAATGTTCTCCTTCAGTTCATGAACTCTTTGAAATATGTTATTCAAATTGCCTGATTATTAGTTTAACTGCTTTCTACAACATATTCATATCTGAAATCTATTAGAAAAATTGACCATTCATCACAAAGGAAATTATGCTTTTCTAAAATAATTTTCATTTTTGTTGCTAATACCAATTTCAAAAAATGAATTTCTTCCATTATTCTTATAAAATATTCTAATTTCCAGTATAAGAAGGTACTCAATAAATAAATATTTTAATCAATGTTTTTGAACAAGGTAAGATAACTGATTCCTATGTATGTCTATTAAACTATTCTCAAAGAATTTGCAAATTTTTTAATTAAAAAATTTATAAATTTGAATCACTTAGAATTTTAAGTATACCTTTGAAATGTTATAAATTTATATATTTGATATAATATTTCACTTCATCTGTAAAATTTTGTAGTTGCTTGCACCCTAGATAAGAACCCTCAAACTTTTCTACCTTAGAATGTGTAGTCTAACAAAAAATTGCCAGTATGTGTATGCCTATCAATGAGTATCTTGGGTTTCTCAAGTCATGATCCAAGATGAAGAGACTGTTCCTTGTGTATTTCATACATTCCTTATAGTTTTGAAGGGTAGGACTTGAGTTATGGGATAAAGAACAAAATTCAGTAGTATCTCTTACATAGCTTTAACAAAAAGATACCTCTTACTCAGTATATTGCCATTTCAAAAAGCAGATGAGGAAAAAATTAAGCTGTTTTATTTCCCCATGTGAGTATGAGATAAATATTGAAAATACAATTTAGTTGAGGATCAAAAACTTTATCTTTTTAAAATGCACATTTTAAATTATTTATAAAGTATAGTACTATCTCCATAAGAATAATAAACATAATTTTAACTTTTTAAATGGTCAAAAATATATTGGACTAATCATTAGGAACACCATCTATAGTTTTCTAAAGGATTGTATACTGTTTGAAAAAAAAATTACACCATCACCCAGAGCCCTACATAATTTATGGTACTCAACAATGGCAAAAATTTATTATGACAATTATTATTTTTACTGACAGGACACATAGATTTTTAGTAATTCCAAAATTAATGAGTGTTGTTTCAAAGAATCATGCTGTGCATTAAAAAAAAGAACGTGTGGTGATTGTGCTTAATGCAAGAATGAGGCAATATCTTGATGCTTTAGTAACTTGGAATTTGAGAAAATTAGGAATCATGACTTGTATGATACAAAATTATGGGAGAATAAAATAGCACAACATATAATGACTTAAAATCTGTTTAGTATATGATAAACTATAAAGCTGTTCTTCAAATACACATCTTACTGTAAGAACGAATGAATACTTTAATGTTTATGCTTCTCCCCTGTGCTGGTCTTTCAGGAGTAATTTTAATAGAATTTGACAATACTCAAAAGTATAATTGACCTGGTCAAATAATAGCATATTATATATGCGGAAAACTTCTTAACTTGTCCACATCTTCATGCTAGAATTTTCCAATCCTGGCATGAAAAACATGTCTGTGAAATGTTTATTGGTTTCCATTGTTGACACTTTGCTAAGCAAATATTCGTTTTCATGTCTGTGTCTATTGAAGTGAAATAATGGTACATTTAGGTGCCAAATTTCAATATCTGAGTTCAAAAAGTGTTTCTCTCCCAGTCTCTTTTTGGAGAAGGTTAAATGTTTTCTATAATGATATTCAATTTTTTCAAGGTTATTTGAATAACAGAAACAAACTATTAGTGAACTAAGGCTTATTTGGTTATATTAGAAACAAAACATACAGTAGCAAGTGTGATGCATGTTAATCAGAATGTCTAATTTAACACGATATATTTCTTTAGAACACAACTTTCACAGTGTTTCTAGATTAAGTTGTTGCTGTTTTTCCCAGCAAAGATACTCCAAGAAATGCTTGAAGCATTTTTCAAACCATTTGCAGGGTCCACACAATTAGGTATATCTGTGGCGGTGAGCAATGTTAATAGTGACGTAGTTTACCTTCACCGCAAAGAACACATGCTCTTGGAGATTACTATATAAATTCAGCAAAAAAAAGCATCTCTGCCTGATACTAAGAAAAACTCCATTGGGACATTTTAGAGAGACGAAAGCAAGTAGAAATATTTTTGCTCGAGGGGAGGATTTTAGTAGCCTGAACATTTTCGAAGCAGTGCTTAAGTTATACTTTTTCCCCCTTCTCCTGAAACTTGCTAAAAAGATTATTTTAAAAGCAAAAATAAGTAGTAGACTTTCTTCATAGAATTCATTAACATTGAGTCCAATAATTTGAAACCTGCATGAAATATTTGTAGAAGACTTAAAGTAGAAGCAATATATGGAACCTAATTTAAAAAAAATAGGTGCATACATTTCACACTAGTGAATATAGCAGTAAGGCTAGATAATTGTGTGCATGTGTGTGTGAAGACATGTAAATGTATGTAAATCTGCTGTCACTTTGTGTTCCATTTTTTAAAATCTTATTAAGGCACATTCTTCCCATTAGTGATGAAGTATTGTGTTTTTAGTATTTAATGGATTTCCTAATAGAAAAACAAATAATATTTGTATTTTATTAGTATCCAATTTATTAATTATTAACTAATATCGACCTGGTTATTTAGACATCATTGTAACCATTAAAGTAATTCATGAATTTGACAAATAAGAATCACCCAAATCTATAAATAGTGATTCACTGAATTACTTCTGAACATTTGATCACTTGAATTCAATACAACAATTTAATTATTTTGAACACCTTGGTTACACATTTGGCTCTGATCCTCAGGGTCTTCAGTTCAAATCCACCATCACCTCTTTGGAAGACTGAACTTTCTATCCTCATGAACAGTTTCAGTTTTGAGACCCACCACATGTCCCTCATGAGTCAGCGTTGACTCATGGCTGTGAGTTTACTTTTGGAAAAAAGCGTAGTGATTCCTGCTAGAATGTAAAAGCAATTATTTGAGTGTAGCCCCAAGTGGCCTGCACCTTTAACACCTTTAAAGACAAAAAAGTCATTTATCACTTTTCTAAGGCGTAAGCAAGTGTGAGCAGAAGCAAAAAGCAAAATTCATGTTCCTATTCCTCAATGTGAGTGAGTGTTACAGGGTGCAGCATTCTTAATGTACAGTTGCTTTTGTATATAAACTTCTTTCTTATACAAATATGCATGTTTATGAATTTATTTCTCTAATCTACCCAGACAATCACAGATGCAATGGTATGTATTTTATTCCTTGGACTATAATCCCCTACTACAATTTGTACTGTGTTGCTCAATTTGAGATTTACCATTTTCTTTGTATTTCCTTACTATATGCCACTCACAATACCCCAGGTTTATTGGTGTCTACCCTACCACTGCCAAGAAGAAGTCATTCATCCAAGGTTACTCCGATTATTTGTAATGGAGACTGGCATTAAAATCCAGAAACTGTGTCATTGATTTTAGGTCATTTCAACAGAGCAACAAAATCTTACATGTATATTGACCCATGTTTACACCAAGCTACAACAATTTCCATGTTTATTTATCAGTATTTGTACTAAGCTAAATATAAATTTGAACTTATATCTCTGTCTCTAATTCTTTGCCATTTAATGTGGATCGTGTTAGCCTTCTGCTTCATTTATCTGAAACATACAGCATAATGTCCAACATACTTGTTAATTTATTTATTTTAACAAACATACACACATATATTTGTAGACATACATATACATATACATATGTGTGTATATCACAATCTAAAGGGAATCAAAATGTCATGAAAGAATTCTTTTTTCTTTTCATTTCATTTCCAGGAACTTCTTGAAATTCCTTCCTGAGCAAAGAAGTTGACAAATCATGAGTCTGTACTTGGCTGTGGAACAATGTTTAAATTGGAGTCCAGTGGGTCCTTGTAGATCTTTTTTTTGTTTGTTTGCTTGCTGTTTACTCTTCCTATTCAGTTCCAAAGTTATCCAGGTGAAGCTCTCCTCTATCACTTCCATTATTAAAATAATATTATATAATTTTACAATATCTTGCAATTTGGGTCATGGCCAAAAATCTACTATCCAACTATTTTGTTCATTAATGATGTAAGGTTGGCAAAAAATGGCATGTGGTGTGAAACAAACATACTGCTGGTTATTATGCTTAAAATTTTGTTTTGACATGGTTAGTTCATAATTCTCAGTGCCTACACAACTGTATAATGATACAGTCATCTGTCATTTTATGATTGATTTCATCATTTTCTGTATAATGATTTTCACCTTATGATCTGATATTTGGAATTTAACTGTCCATAAGTAAGAAGTGGGTCTATTACTAATGTTAGTATTATATTAGTTGCATATGAGATTATTTTCATATGTATATCAAACATTTTAAAGTTAATGTTATAACTATTATTGTTTATAAAACTTAGAGCATAACTATTATATGCTAGGCAGATTAAAAGTAAATTTGTTTATTTCATTGCAATGGACAATTTATTCAAGCCGCTTATTTTTTTGCCCATTAACAACTGGAGTTTCCACTTGTTCTTTTTTAGATGTCTAAGAACATACCTTTGTGCTTGTATCATGGCAAAACTCATTGTTTCCTTCCTTGGCTGGGGTAGTCGGATCAGTGCACATGGATGTAGAATGGATCAGGGTCCAGGAGGTGGGATCAGACTTTAATTCCTCTGACCTCACACGTCAGGAGGAGAATAAAACTCAAATTAGACAAAAGCTCATTCCTAGGAGGCATGGGTGAGGTCTCTACTACTGATTCTGATCCCAATGATCCTGTCTATAATGTTAACTTTTACACAGGCTACAACACTTCATAGCAAAGGTCACAAAGAACTCACAGACCATGATCACAATATGCAATTTTTAGGGGCCCTAGTTACAATTCAACATCCAAAAGTGTTCAGTATGCAGTTTTCTTTGGTCAGGATAGTATCTTCTCTGGTGTGCTTACAGTAGACCTCTCTCTGATTCTCCATCCATTGACTAGGTCTCTGCCTGTTGGGGTAATGTCACAAACCTCTTTTGGTGCTGCCAATAAATGTGCAATAGACAAGTCACTCTGTCATCAGCTCCAGCTTCAGGTTGATCAGCATTAGCTAACCCTGGGGGTTAGCAAACCCAGTTTTCTAATTAAGTGCATAGAACCACCCCACAGTGAAAGCAAGTCCTGGTCCAAAGTCATTCAGCTTTCCTCGCTCCATGGGTCTGAAAGGCTGCCACTTTGTCTAATAGTCTGGCTCTTAGTCCTGCTGTGGCTTTCCTCTCTCACTACTCTGCTGTGTCTCTGACGTAACAGGTTTTTGCATCTGGCTCAGGGTGATTCCAAACACTGAGCCCTCAATCTCAAGGGCCAAAAATGGTCTATTCTTGGACTTTCTTTATTGATGGCAGTAATTATTTCACATTCTACTGCTGAGATGACTCAATTTATACTCTGCAGGAGGGCAAAATTGACCAATTCATATATTAGACTTCTTCGCTTCATAATCACAAGTAGCTCTATTATCAATTGCTTATAATAGAATCATATAATCCTATCAGCATCTTTCTCTCCTTGTTCTTACTCAGCCCTCTTAGGAAAAGGTAGTTTAGTAGGCTTTATAAAGACTCTAGCAAGAAGAGCGATTTCAAAGTAATTCAATATACCACAATACACTATATTCTCAGAATTTGAAATTTCTTGAACTTTACCTATTAAATTTACTCTGCTTCATCTCTATTTTCTCCATTTCTATTGTTCTGTCTTTTCTTGTATGTCATTCAATTGAGTCACAGACTATATAATTTTCTGATAGGAACTTTGGTCATTTTTCCATATAAATTTTAAATTTTAACTATTATTTTGGATTGATTAGTAGTTTATTTTTTAGCTTTGATGATTTATACTGTATAATATAGTTGTACAATAGAGTTTTAATTTTTTAATTTCATTCCCTGGAAGAATTATATTTCATTATTGGGTTCCATTCTTGATAATTTAAATAAATCTCTAAAAATGCCCCTGCACAGGTTTTTATATGTCTTAAAATCTGTTAAGTAAATACTCATGAGTGTGATTGCTAAATCATATGGAAAGTTCCTGTTAAATTTATAAGAACAATCCAAACCTTCTTATAAAGTGATCATGTAATTTCACACTTTCACTTCTTATCAAAAATAATACCCATTGTCCAACAATATCATCTGCACTAGGTTTTATAAGCTTTTAATATGTATTTTAGCTACTTATAGCTTTGTAGATTAATTAATATTTGAGCTCACATTTCCTTAATGATTAATGTGGTAGTTGTATAATCTGTAGTCAATTTGAGTTTTAAGAGTGAATGGGTTAGAGTTTAGCCTGCCACTCAAGTCATAGCTTAATGACCACATTAGCAGTGCTTAGGAGATAAATAGCTCTTTGGAGGTGGGCCATACATTCACTCCATATGTGAGGGTCATGTATTTGATGTCAATTTCATGGTTGGGTGTGTAGGGGTGGAGTCTATCCTGTCAATCTGGAGAAAACCAATAAGGCCACTGTATGGGCATGGCTTTCTCCTGAGAATTCTGGGAAGTTTCTAGGTATTTCCCAATTGGAGAAGAGAGACTTGATTCAGTTCCTTGGAGACAAATACTGACAAGATGAGATGATAGCATGTTGAGAAATCCTGAGTCCTGGAAGCCACATGGGCTTACCCTGATGGAACCAAACTTCTGGGGTGTGCTGGAGGACCTGTATGGAGACTCCTTCCAGTGCTGAGATGCTTGGGAGAACACAGGGAGACCCCTACCAGCACTGAGATGCTTCTACCACCAGTGGATACTGCTGATGGTCCCTGAGTCCTGGAAATAAGGAGCCATGGGAAGACCCCTGTCAGCACTGGGATGCTTCTACCACCACTGGATACACAAGACTCTGCATCCCCTGACCTGTGCTTGTCCTAGTGTCATTGCACATGCTCGTGAGTTAGAAGGAGACTTTATAGATTGGTATCAGACTATATGGGCTAATATTGGACTTGTGGGCTTGGTCTGAACTGAGTTGGGATGCTTTCTCAATGTTCCATTGTGTAAACCTTTCCTTTATATCCATATGTATGTTTATGAATTTGTTTCTCTAGTCTACCTGGACTA